>CAUYRH010142354.1:0-24449 GCA_963574655.1 Perodicticus potto | reverse complement strand
GATAGATAGATAGATAGATAGATAGATATATAGGATGGATGGATGGATGGATGGATGGATGGATGGATGGATGGATGGATAGATAGATAGATAGATAGATAGATAGATAGATAGATAGATAGACAGATATGATGGATGGATAGATAGATAGATAGACTGGATGGATAGATAGATAGATAGATAGATAGATAGATAGATAGATAGATAGACTGGATGGATGGATGGATGGATAGATAGATAGATAGATAGATAGATAGATAGATAGATAGATAGATAGATCGACTGACTGGATGGATGATAGATAGATAGATAGATAGACAGACAGACAGACTGACTGGATGGACGGATAGATAGATAGACGGATAGATAGATGACAGATAAATATAATAGAGACACATTTTACATGAGAAAGATATAATAGATGAGAAATATACGGTAGAGATTGATTTTAGATAATAGATTTTTACATTGATAGGTGGATAAATGACATAAGTGACGGATGAACACACAGATAATGGAGAGATAGATGAACATATAATCAGTGATAGATGATAGATAAACAGATAATGGGTAGGTGATAAATTATTGATGATAAATGATAGGTGATCAATAAAGTGGAGATAGGTAATAGATTTCAGATAGATAAATAGAGAAAGAAATCTATTATCAGATCTCAGGCAGATAGAGAAAGAAATCTATTATCTGTCTAAAATCTGTCTCATTTGTGTCTGAAAACTATTTTAGACAGATAACAGATTTTACATTGACTGACGAGTGATCGGTGATAGAGACAGTACTCAATGGATAGATAAATGGGTAATAGATGCTTGATAGGTGACAGGTGGGTGAAGGGTACACAGATCTAGAGAGATGTATGTAGATATTTGACAACTGATACATCTCTGAGCGTTCAGTGCCTGGTGCCACTGGGGTCTTCTCAGGAGGGGCTGAGCCCCCAGACATGGTGCCGTTTGGAGTCCAGCCCTGGTGGGAAGAGCGGTGGACACCCCCGGGGCATTTCCACACCAGTCCACCCACGCACAAGCTTCCAACCTGGTACCTGCGTCCTCACAGATGAGAAGTGAGCTCTGCAATATTCTTTACCAAATTCCATCTCTTCACAAGCCAGCCAGGTGGGTGTCTGCAGCTCACAGCCACCGTAGGTGTGGAGGGGCTGCGGTCACAGTGCAGGTGTGCAGAGGTCAGAGAAGAGCCCAGGGGTGCTTACCTGTCTGTGAGCCACACAGGGGTGGATTTTAGTACCTGGGAAAGCTGCTTTTCACCTCACCCCATTCCCTGCAGTGCAGAACCCTCCTGACTGGGTACCTCGTTCACCTGACTCAGTGCTGACTCCGAGTCATCCCATACACACCTCCACCTCTGGGGTCCCCTCCTGGTCACTGCCCATGGGCCAACCATGACCTATGGCATGTGTGTCTCTCAACGTATGAACATCTCACTTCACATGGCAAAAGGGACCGTCTCCATCTCTCTGTAGCGGCAGCTCCCACTCCCAGCCAGGCCCTGTCCGCCTCAGGCACAGAGAACAGGGTCCCCAGACGGACACAGAGCTGCCCACAGCGCAGGGCAGGTGGGGTTTGTAGCCTTTCTCAGGGTGCCTGACAATTCTGTCTCCTAATTCTTGAGAACTTTCTTTGAGACGGGAAAAAGCCGGAAAAGATACAAGTGTGTATTGCAGCGAGCGTGAAGTAGGATTGAGGACGTGCCATCTCTGAAGCATTTTGAAAGACCATCGTGAGTTGAATTTTTTTTATTCCAATAAAATGCCTTTTTACGTGCACAGTTCCACAGCATTAAGTGCACTCACATTCTACAACCATCATCAACATCTGACTCTGGCAGTGTCTCGAATTCCAAAACTGAAGCTCTGTCCCCACGAAACACTGACTCCCGCAGCCCCTGAGATCTACTTTCCTAATTTCTGTGTCTGTGGACGTGATGTCCCTGGGGCTCTCACAGAAGTGGGGCCATGAGGAATTCCTCTTTTTGCACCTGGCTTCTTTAGCTGAGTGTCACATTCTCTAAATTCATCTCTGCTGTCACAGGTGTCAGAGTTTCACTCCTTTTTAAGGCTGACTAGTATTCCACTGTGTGGACAGACAATATATATTTTTTCTCCATTCATCCATCCATGGACATCTGGGTTTCTTCCACCTTTAGGCTGTTGTGAATAACAACACACATCTCAGACATCTCACTCCACATAGCAAAAGGGACCGTCTCCATCTCTCTGTGTGTATGTGGCTGTGTCTTTGACAAGAATTCACAGATTTAATTGTTTTTTTTAAGAGACAAGGTCTTGGTCTGTCGCCCAGGCTGCAGTGCTGTGGTGTCATGATAGTGCACTGCAGCCTCTGACTCCTGGTTTGAAGACATCCTCCTGCCTCAGCCTCCTGACTCACTGGGACCACATGTGCCCACCATTCAGCCCAGCTAATTCTTAATTTTTTTTTTATAAAAATAGGGGTGTCACTAGATTGCTTTGGTTGGTCTCAAATTCCAGGCCGCAAGCGGTCTTTCCAACTCACCCTCCCAAAGTGCTGGGGTTCAGTGCCCTTGCCCTGCATTTAACTTTTTTTTTTATTGGTGTTTAATTTTCTAAGCTTTATTTTATTTCTAATTGACCCATGGGACACGTGCCATTTGAGGGGTACAGTGTGGCATTCTGATTCATGCCTGGTATTGTTAGGGTTCCACCCCTTCAAACACTTATCATTTCTGCACTGAGAACGTTCAGAGTCCTGGTGGGGTTTCATTGTATGGTTGCTGATGTTCAATCTGCCTCACTGCAAAGTGGAGAAAGCCTTTTAGCTGGCCCCGAATGACATTCTTTTTGCACAATCCCCTCGGTCATTGCCAGCATTTGTGTTTTCTCTGATATATAAAAAAAAAAACCCTAATGACGTGAATAATTATGTGCTCACATGTCACTTGCGATATGCGATATATAATAGCGTGTCGACACGTGTTACAAGAGGCTCATCTTTTTTTGTTCCAGTTGGGACAAATCTTCAATTGGAGAAAAAAAAGATAGCAAAACAATAGTTGCTCCACCACTTTACTAGGCAGTTTTGTTCTGAAGGTAATGGCAATGTCCCAGCTGTGCTGTAATTCACTCCTGCTGAACTGACTATCTAATAAAATTCAGTAATATAATTTGCCGAGATCAAACCTCAGAGAAGGATTCAATCCCATCTCAAAGCCTGCAGGTCTGAAGGAGTTAATGCTAATTCTTTTATGTTTGAGATTACCATTTTATTACCAATGCTTTGGGAAAGACCCATTATCATAAAACTGAAAAAAAAGAAAAATCCCATCAAATTCTCCCCACGCCAAGAGCCAAGGAGGCTTCCAGACAAGCGATTCTGGTGCTTACATGCAGCAATTAGCATGTGCCCATCGTGTGCGCGGAGGATTAAAAAATAATAATTAAAGTAACGAGGCATTAGCGGGATTTAAGGAACTCTCACCATACTTAATTTGTGTTTGTACTGAATTATTTAAATCTGCTCCCCCGCCAGCCCTCAGCCTCTCCTGTGTTTCTTTGTGGGATGTGGGAAAAGGGACTGAATTAGCAGTTCTTAGGGCACCGAACCTGCTCATTCATAATGTGATTTTCTTTTTTAACAGAGCTAAAGCTCTCTGTGCATTACTGAGACAATCAACTAGCATTTTCTGGGGAAAAGGCAGACGGATCCAAGCTGAATTATGTAACCATCTTCCGTGTCCAACACCGGTCTTCACGTTTCTGTTCAAGCCCCCCCCCCCCACAGACCCCACCCACGTTGCTGGGACAAGAATTTCTTTTCAGATTTTGTTTTCAAATCAGGATGGCCGGAGATCACACCAGTACTTATTCAATCCAAGACAATCAAGACACCAAATGCACCCCAAAAAGTCATTGTATGGTAAATGCAACTGGGACAGCACGAAAGGAGTGAGGCACGGAAGTGTTTTTCTCCCCTGGGAACGGAAGAGTTTCCCTCTTAATGGGGTAGATTCAAGATCTGGGGGGTTCTCGCGGGAATACCCTATGGGTTAACAAACGGTTTTACTCACTCACGGGCTGGCCCCACCTCCAAGCCCCTATGAACAAGGTGTTGAAAAGTACAGTGTCAGGGCTCAGCACCGTGTTGAAATAGATGTAACTTTTGCACTAAGTGCCTTGGGCTTGAGGAGTTTTCCTTTCAACAGGGGAATCCCACAAAGAGACTTGGGAGAGAGCTGACATGAAGCAGAGAGAGTCGGTGTGTGGCGTTAACTGGGGCTGTGGCGTGCTGACCACCCTGTTTCCCTCCTGCTCTGATTCTGTGTGTGTCTCTGGACCGGTTATGCTCCGTGTCCCCAGATCCTAAAAGGTGTCCAGACGGCTCACCTGGAAAATGCATGAGCCTATCACCAAATCCCAGTCAGAACCGCCCACATCACAAAGTCTGAAAGCTGCAGATGCCGGCGTGGACGTGGAGAGAAGGGAACACTTCTGCACTGCTGGTGGGACTGCAAACTCATACAGCCTTTATGGAAAGAAGTACGGAGAATCCTCAAAGAGCTGAAAGCCGACCTGCCATTTGATCCCATAATCCCATTACTAGGCTGCTACTCAGAAGAACGAAAATCATTTTACCACGAGGACAGTTGCACCAGCTCAATTGCAGCTCAATTCACAATTTCCAAGATGTGGAATCAACCCAACCACCCATCAAGCCAGGAATGGATTAAGAAACTGTGGTCCATGTATACCATGGAGTATTACTCAGCCATAAGAAAAGATGGAGACTTTACATCTTTTATATTAGCCTGGATGGAGTTGAAACACATTCTTCTTGGTAAAGTATAACAAGAATGGAAATGCAAATGTCCAGGGTACTCAATAGTAATATGTAACAAATTCATAGAAAACCACACACTCACGTGAAAGAAAAAAACACAAGAATAGTCTATTAAGGAGGAGGACAGAGGAAAAAGAAAAGAGGGGAGAAGGAGAAACAAGGGTGATTGTTGGGGACCGCACCTGATGTGCATAATGGGAGGGTGTTCAGCACACCCCAGCGAAGGGCTCAGCTACAACTTGAACGTTACCTTCAAAATGAAAATGATGTAACCTCAACAGTTGCACCCTCATATTCATTTGAAAAAAAAAAAGACACATTAGCAATAGATGATGGGAGAGGGAACTGATATGTATTGAAATGGTATTGTGTAGTTGCTGAGATATGGGGCCACCAGAACAAGTGACAAAACAGCCCCCCCAAATAGATAAGTTGGACTTCATCAAAAAATTATTTTAAATTGTGCCTTTAAGCTGGGTGTTGTGGCGGGTGTGCCTGTAGTCCCAGCTACTTGGGAGGCTGAGACAAGAGAATTGCTTAAGCCCAAGAGTTTGAGGTTGCTGTGAGCTGTGACTCTACAGAGCTCTACAGAGGGTGACATAATGAGACTCTGCCCCCAAAAATAAATAAATAAATAAATAAATAAATAAATAAATAAATAAAATTGTGCCTCCACTGACACTCTCAGGAAATTTAAGGTTCAACATACAGACTGGGAGAAAATATTTTCAAATTATTTCTCCAGTAAGAGCCTAATATGCAATAGATAAAGAATTCTTTAAAGTGAAGGACAAGGCTGGGTGCAGTGGCTCACTCTGGGAGGTCAAGGCAGGTGGACTGCTTGAGCTCACTGGTTCAAGACCAACCTGAGCAAAAAGCAAGACCCCCGTCTCTACTAAAAATAGAAAAACTGAGGCAAGAGGATCATTCCAGCCCAAGAGTTGGAGGTAGCTGTGAGGTACGACGACACCATACTCTACCCAGGGAGACAGCTTGAGACTCTGTCTCAAAAAATAAATAAATAGGCTCGGCGCCCATAGCACAGTGGTTACGGTGCCAGTCACATACTCTGACATTGGCGGGTTTGAACCCAGCCCAGGCCAGCTAAAAGAACAATGACAACTGCAACAAAAAACAGCTGGGCGTTGTGGTGGGTGCCTGTAGTCCCAGCTACTTGGGAGGCTGAGCCAAGAGAATCGCTTAAGCCCAAGAGTTTGAGGTTGCTGTGAGCTGTGACACCATGGCACTCTACCCAGGGTGACAGCTTGTGATTCTGTCTCTAAAAAAAAAAAAAGAGCAGTAAAATTATAAATGCTACCTGACTCTGGGCTCCGTCCTGACGGGGCTCCCATTTATAGCCCACTGAGCTTGGGGCCTGCAGGAGTTGTCTCAGGTGTGACAACCAGACGCTGAAGGCCATGCTTTCTGCTGTTGGAATTTTATCTGAGCTGAGGACAATGGTACAAGGAACTCCCACATCCCATGGGGTACACCAAGGGTTATCCTAACCTGAACCCCAATGTCCCAGGAGTCAGAGGAAGCCAATTTGGGGAAGTCGGAGCCCAGAGTGGGACTCACCTTCCGTCATCTGTAGCAGTCGGGATAATAGGGCTTGTTAATAGCTGAGAATTGTGCAGGGCAGGTGACATGGTTTGCTTTTTTTTTTTCACTTCTGAGGTCAAATTCACACAACATTACGCTCACCATTTAATCATCTTACAGTGTCCCATCACAATGCCTGTCTACTTTTTTTGTTATTGCAATTGTCCTTGTTGTTTTAGCCAGTCCAGGCTGGGTTCAAACCTGCCAGCTTCCTAGCCACTGAGCTGCAGGTGCCACTTCTTCTACTGCTTTCTGTCCATGACTCTGGGAAGTGAGGAACAAAACTCAGGGTTAAGACTTACTTGCGCTTTACTTTAATGTAAGTGTGGCATGAAGGGGATCCCAAAGATCACCCCCAAAGTCACCATACATAGGGAAAATGGGACCTTGCAGTGAGATGTACCTTTATTTACAAAATATTCATCACCAAATTTTATAATTTTTTTTGCAGTTTTTGGCAGGGGCTGGGTTTGAACTCACCACCTCTAGTATATGGGGCCGGCGCCCTACTCCTTTGAGCCACAGGCACCGCCCCAAATTTTACAATTACTTTACAACAGATCCTCTTGCCTCGGCCTCCCAGAGTACTGGAATCACAGGCGTGAGCCACCGTGCCCCAATGCGGCTGAGGACAATTTCTAGGGGAGGGACTGGGCTGAGAGCCAGAAGCAGCCACCATCCCCAGCTCCTGGGAGAATGAGAGTCTGGATAAGCCATGAGAAGGACAGTGGTGTGACCTACCTGGGTGCCCTCAGCCACCTGAGTGGAGAAAGTGAACAGCCTAGGTTTGGGACAATTTCTGTAGGGATCTAGTTGGTCTTCAGCCGACAACCCTCCTTATCTCCTTCCTCTGTAGCCAGTTCTAAAATCTGGCCGGAATTCTCTATGGCGCCTCTGCTGGCCCATGTGTGAACACCCAGATTTTCTTGTGGTTGCATCTGGACTCATGATCACTACATCCTTTCCAGCCCATGACTGTTTGATTTGTCAGCTGGCCCAGAAGATTGTGCAGGGCATTTGTAAAGTGCACCTGTGGGGTTTCTGGGTGCTGATAGGTTTTCCAGCCCAGGTGTAACTGTGCCCAGAGATGGGGGACAAGGGAGCCTTGCAGAGTGGGGGGCTCTGTTTCCTGCTGCTGGGCTCTTGCCATGGGGTTCTCCTCATGTGCCCTGGTGGAAGCTTCCCCATCCAGCAGCTGAAATCACTAGACCCCCAGAACGTGAAGGTGGAAAGGCTGAGTGGGTCACCCGAGGAAGGACGTGGGTCCAGGCTACTTTTACCCCGTGGTCCTCAGACCTGTGTGTGAGACCCAGCACCCCCAGCTGTAGGGTCTTTGGTGCCACAGTGGTGGGGGCTTAGAGTCCAGCTTGCAGACCGTGCCTTACCCCAGGTGAACCGTGTCCATCTGCTGGACCTCCCATGTGGGCAGGGTGGGTGGTGCAGGCCAGACACAGCAGGGCGTGTGCAGTAGAAGCTGCACTCACCCACCTGGTGTGTGGTAGCTTCATAATTAGACATTTGTAGAACACCTAATTCTCATTGCCAGTGGGAATATAAAACACAGCAGCCACCAGAGAAGACAGCACGGTCAGCAGTCAAAGAGCTAAAAGTCGACTTTCCATTTGATCCTGCAATCCCATTACTAGGCACCTACTCAGAAGAACGAAAATCATTTTACCACAAGGACATTCCCACCAGAATGTTTATTGCAGCTCAATTCACAATTTCCAAGATGTGGAATCAACCCAACCATCCATCAAGCCAGGAATGGATTAACAAACTGTGGTCCATGTATACCACGGAGTATTACTCAGCCATAAGAAAAGATGGAGACTTTACATCTTTTATATTAGCCTGGATGGAGTTGAAACACATTCTTCTTGGTAAGGTATAACAAGAATGGAAATGGAAATGTCCAGCGTACTCAACACTCATGGCGCTCTTCCATGGCACTCTCCTCTGCTTGCAAACAATGTGACTCTGGTTGAGTTTCGAAAGACAATGATGTTCTCTGCTTCGGAAAATTATCTAAGTATCCATCCATCTCTCCTCCTCTATCATCTACCATTTATTCCATCTCTATCTTACCTGTATTATCCATTCTCCTCATCTCTGTCGTGTTCCCATTTATCTGTCTAATCATTGGGAACATCTATCTCATCCTTTCATCTGCCCATAATTATGTCTATTATCTATCTCTCCTCCTTCATCTTTATCATCTGTTGTCTGTCTATGTACATCTTAGCTACAATCTATCATTTATCTACCTATCCTCTATCTATCGTCCGTAATCTATCGTCTGTCTATCATCCATCATTTTCTACTACCCATCATCTACCCATTATCTATCATCTATCTGTTATCTTCCCATATATCTATATATCACCTTTTATCTACCTCTATATCTGTCTCATCAATCCATTGCATCTACCAATCTATTCACCTCTATCATCCGTTTCACCGCTATGCACCTCAATTATCTTTATCATCGACCCATCTCATCCCTAGTCATCTGGTGCATTTATCCATTGGATCAACCTCAAGTCTATCATCTATTTTACCTCATCCATCTTAACTCTATCATTTCGTTTCTCTATCATATTGATCCATCACATTTATCTAATGTCTATGTATCATCTAATCAACTCTATTCTCTATCTACTGAATCCACTGTATCGTCATTCTCGTGTATCTGTTTAATCATTTCTTTCCTCCAGATCATCTCCTGATCATGTGTCATGTTCTCATCAATCCATTGCATGTATGTAATCATCTCCACCCTCTAGATTATCTCCATCCATCTAGCTTCTCTCTATCATGTATCTTCTTTATTATCCGTAATCTACCACATTTACTATTCATCTCATCTATCCATTCCATTTTATATCTAATCCTCTCTTCCATCTACCTCGTCTATCTATATCAGCTCTTTCTTATCCACATCTACTCTCTGTCATCTATTTGTCTTGGTATACCATCTACCTATCTACCTACAGCCTATCGATTATATATTTATCTGTCTACCATCTATGTAGACCTCATCTCTGTCTCTCTACCATTTATGTAGGACTCATCTCTGTCGGTCTACCATCTGGGTAGGACTCATCTCTGTCTGTCTACCATCTATGTAGACCTCATCTCTGTCTGTCTACCATCTGTGTAGGACTCATCTCTGTCTGTCTACCATCTATGTAGACCTCATCTCTGTCTGTCTACCATCTATGTAGACCTCATCTCTGTCTGTCTACCATCTATGTAGGACTCATCTCTGTCTACCATCTGTGTAGACCTCATCTCTGTCTGTCTACCATCTGTGTAGGACTCATCACTATCTGTCTACCATCTATGTAGTCCTCATCTCTGTCTGTCTACCATCTGTGTAGGACTCATCTCTGTCTGTCTACCATCTGTGTAGGACTCATTTCTGTCTGTCTACCATCTGTGTAGACCTCATCTCTGTCTGTCTACCATCTGTGTAGGACTCATCACTGTCTGTCTACCATCTATGTAGACCTCATCTCTGTCTGTCTACCATCCGTGTAGGACTCATCACTGTCTGTCTACCATCTATGTTGTCCTCATCTCTGTCTGTCTACCATCTGTGTAGGACTCATTTCTGTCTGTCTACCATCTGTGTAGACCTCATCTCTGTCTACCATCTGTGTAGGACTCATCTCTGTCTGTCTACCATCTATGTAGGACTCATCTCTGTCAGTCTACCATCTGTGTAGGACTCATCTCTGTCTGTCTACCATCTATGTAAGACTCATCTCTGTCTGTCTACCATCTGTGTAGACCTCATCTCTGTCTGTCTACCATCTGTGTAGACCTCATCTCTGTCTGTCTACCATCTATGTAGACCTCATCTCTGTCTACCATCTGTGTAGACCTCATCTCTGTCTGTCTACCATCTATGTAAGACTCATCTCTGTCTGTCTACCATCTATATAGGACTCATTTCTGTCTGTCTACCACCTATGTAGACCTCATCTCTGTCTGTCTACCATCTGTGTAGGACTCATCTCTGTCTGTCTACCATCTATGTAGGACTCATCTCTGTCCGTCTACCATCTATGCAGATCTCATCTCTGTCTATCCTTGTTACCATGGTCTATCTGCTCAATACCTTCCATCTTTGTGTCCAAATAAATTTAAGTTGGTCAGCACGGACCATTAGCCTTCCCTGGAAACTGTCTCGGGACACCTCAAGTTCCAGTTTCATTTAGAGTAGTACTTGTGAACATTTTCTCTATGGTAGTTCTGCAGACCTGTTATCATTTCCAGAGATGTTGGCCTAGAGAAAGCTACTCCTACCTATAGGTGCACTGGGTCCAAGTAAGGAAAAGTTCAGTGTCATGCCCCTGTCTGCAACACATCCTTGGGACCCTGCACCTGCTGTGACCCTCAGAGGTACTGGCAGGACTTGGCAGATGAGATCCCACTTTCTGGGTGCATTTCTGTATCCTCGGACAGCAGGTGCTCTACCCACTGATGTTTTCCTTGAAATGTAGCCAGCTCCCCACAGGCACGCCTTACACATCTCTTTATTCATCTCATGTCAGATCAAAAAATATTAAAAAAAAAAAACACCCCAAACCAAGGACGGTTGCATGACTGTTGAACATGCACAGACCTTTTTTTTCTTTGTCATCATTCTTTAAATAACGCAGCATAACAGCCATTCACATAGCATTTAATTTGTGTTAGGTGCTAGACCTCATCTAGAGATGATTCAAAACACACGGGTGGATGTGGGTAAGTTGTACGCAAATACCTAAGCATCTTATTTCTTAAACTTTCAATAGATTTGGTATGTACACTTGATTTTTTCCTGCATGGGTAAATTATCTAATGCTGACCTCAGGCCTTCAGACGTACAAGGCAACTGGGCTTCTTTGGATTTGGGGCTTGTCTAGGGTCCTGGAATCGAATCTCTCTTGGATACTGGGGACAGTTGTAGGGAGGTCCCTACAAAAGTTTTGAGACAGACTGTGTTATGGTTCATTATTTCACTTCCAAGGAGCACAATTGACAGCATTCTTTCTGATTCACTCACACAAGTTTCAACTCGCTGGGCTTAGGGGTGTTGCAGGGATAGTTTCATTTCTTTCCATCCATGTGGCTTTTACTTTGTTGACTTTTGTGTGTCTGAAAACTTTTTAAATTACCTATGTCTGGATTCTGCCTTCTGTCCATCGTAAACTCCAATGCAATAGTGTTTGGACATGAAACAGCCTTGTTGGAGACGCAGTAGGAGGTGGGGACGGCCACAGGATCTAACAAGAAAAGGGGGTACATCTTTGGCAGCTTCTAGATTACACAGCAGCATTTACGGTGGGGTGACACCACGTTGCTGGGTTCTGAGACATACGCACCCTGCGGCTGACCTCAAATCCCCCAAACGGCCCCAAACTGACTTTCCACAAAACCCAGAAGCTCCACAAAGCAGGTAGAGCGGACGTGGTGGGCGCCACCCAACTGGGCGCATTTCCTCACAGATCCTGCAACCCCACAAACAGACACAATTCAGGATTTGGAAATTCCACAACCCTTTTTCCCCTAGCCCAGCCTGAATGTTTTCCCCGGTATCGGAACGGCTTCCCGTGGGTATCAATCTTGCATTCTGTTTGGTTGTTATTTTTCTAATTCACCTGCAGACCCTTAATCTTTAGTACTCTGTATAAAGCAATATGCCCTTTGCAGGGAAGGAGGCAGCAAGCTGAGCTTGATGCCACAGCTGGTGCCACTGTCTTTCTGCAAGGGAGAATTTTTTCCCGTTGCCTCAGCAGACGTATTTTCGGAAATATGTAAACCATGCGTTTGAAGCACGGTTGAGCACTTACCACGGAGCAGTTCATCAATGTATTTAAGACCAGCTCTTACAGGCTGAAAGATACAATGTAATAAACGACTGCTGAGCTTGATTAAATAGGGAGACTCCGCTGAGGCATTTAATCAATCTCCAAAGCCGTTTACCAGCAGCTCGCCCGCCGAGCCAGAGTGGTTATTGCCGTTATGTGACAAGCCATAAAATGGAAAATAGAAAATATACTGGATGGAAACTAATAATATTGTAATCAAAATGTATCTATTTTATGCATGAGACAAATTCACAGAAAATAATTCCAGACGGGCACATTGTGCCCTGTTTCCGCAGCTACTGGGGTCGTCATCATAAAGAACGATTTTTTTCTTTTTCTGGACGACCAAAGGTGACTTTTGTCTAACTAAAATTTCAGTCCCCCACTTCACCTCCATAGCTAACATTGCAGACCCCACCACAGCTGGGCAGAGGTGAAGACCGTCACGTGGACACTAACCCCAACCCAGAGTCACAACAGCTTAACGAGATTCTCTTTGCTGGACAGAATAAACGGTTACACTTTTGCTGTGGCATAGTTAGACTTACTGCTCCAAATTCCTCATGTGTTAGTGATTGTATAGTTTCCTGAGGCTGCTGTAACAAATTAACCCAAAGTAGATGGCTCAAAACTGCAGAAATTTGTCCTCCCCCAGCCCTGGAGCCCAGGAGTCTGAGGTGCAGGTGGCTTGGGGCTGCTCCCTCCACAGACCCCAGGGGAGGCTCCTTCCTGCCTCTCCCGGCGTCCCTGGGCTTATGGCCACATCATTCCAGTCTCTGCCTCCATCTCCACGTGGCTTCTCCTCTGTGTCTGTCTCCTAGGAGGTCACCTGTCACTGGGTTTAAGGTCCTCCCTAATCCAGGATGGTCTCATCACAGGATCCTTCACTAACTACATCTGCGGAGACCTTATTGCTAAACTGCATTCTATTGCTAAGTTCTGGGTGATAGGTCATGGACATATATTTGGGGGCCACCATTCAACCCGTTAAAATTGTATGCAGTTCCTTGGGGAGTCTCCTTCCTGCCTCTGCCAGCTTCCGGGGGCTCCAGGTGTCCCTGGGCTTGTGGCCACATCACTCCAGTCTCTGCCTCCGTCTCCACATGGCTTCTCCTCTGTATCTGTGTCTCCTCTGCTGTCTCTTAGGAGGACACCCGTCAGTGGGTTTAGGGCCCTCCCGGATCCAGGATGATCTCATCCTAAGATCCTTGTCTTAATTATATCTGCAAAGACTCTATTTCCAAATAAGTTGCCATTCTCATGCTCCCAGTGATTTAGACATGAACATATATTGTTTTTTGGTGGGGTCACCTCTCATCCCATTGCAGTGACATAATTTGCGCATTAAGGGTGACATCATTCATTCAGTGGGTGTCAGTGAACCCACAACACCAAGAACAGCTTGAAATGTGTTTGCGTTTGTCCTCTCTGCTCCTGCCCTGGGAAGCTACTGTCCTTTGCGCCTGGGGGAGCAGAGTCCCTCCCACAGGTGGAGGAACAAAATCAGAACAGACGCCTCTGCCCCCTGGATTCCTGCTGAACCAAACTGACCTCTGGCTGACTCACAAATACATGAGAAAAAAATCCTGTTGGCCACTGAATTGGGGGATCATCTGTGCCAATAGCTGACTTTTACAAGGCTACGCCCAAACCCCGGACTCGGTCTACAGGACAATGAACCGTGTCCCAGCAATTCACCTCTTAATATTTTCAGGTGAAGCATGAAACAAGATGGTGGGGCCAGCGTTTCTCACTCAGAGACCGTCTGTGTGCCGACTGTTGTACACTGCTACGGACTTCACTGTGTTTCCCCCAAGATTCCTATGGGGAAGCCCTGTGCAGACTGGGTTTTTCGGAGGTCATTAAGTTTCAACGAGGCTGCAGGGGTGACGTCCTAATCTGATAAGTTTGCTGGTTTTCTAAGAAGAGGAAGAAATGTGTCTCCGTCTTTCCCTCTGTTTTTCTTTTCTCTCCCTCCTTTCTCTCCCCCATCGCTGTCTTTCTCCCTCTCTCAATCTCTTTTTCTCTCTCATTTCTGTTTTACTCTCTTTTTCTTTCTCTCTCCTCTCTCTCAGCCTCTACTCTTTCTTTCTTTCTCCCTTTCATTCTCTCTGCTTTTCTTCTTTCTCTCTCCTTCTGTTTCTCTCTCCCCTTTCTCTCTCTTTCTCTCTCTCTCTGTCTCTCTACCCCCTTTCTCTTTCTCCCTTTTTCTTTCTCCGCTCTTCTCTGCTCCCTCTCCTCGTCCATGGGTCCTCAAATTACAGCCCGCAGGCCACATGAGTTGGTGTGAATTGTATTTGTTCCCGTTTTGTTTTTTACTTCAAAATAAGATATGTGCAGCGTGCATAGGAATTTGTTCATAGTTTTTTTTTTTAAAGTATAGTCCGGCCCTCCAATGGTCTGAGGGACAGTGAATCAGACCCCTCTTTAAAAAGTCTGAGGACGCCTGCTGTAGTCTATCTGAGGCCTCCCCGTTCTGAACCTACAGGGCCATCGGAGGCCCTCCTTGCAGAGTGTGGGGCACCCAGGGTGAAAGCCGGGATTTCAGGGGAAGCCCTTGCAGGGGACACTCCCAGGTGGCCTGATGTCCCCTCCTGGATTCAGTGGCCATTCGGTGGGTGACAACTACAAGTCTGCACACAGAGGAGGTTGGGTTGAGCCCCAAACCCTGATGTATACAGACAAAAACGCACATAAACTATCACCAAATTAAGGCAAAACAAAGGCTCCAGGAGGGCCTTCACGTTTTTGTTTTAGATGCTCGAGTAGAAAGCGGCACCGCCCGGCAAGGTCAAGTGTCGCCCTCCAGGTATTGTTGTTGGAGCAAGGAGTCATCCACCCGTCACCTATGCACTCAACAGAGAAGCTGATGACACATCCATAGCTCCACTTTTAGTTGTAGAAAAGCCAGTGATTCCGGAGAGCCGCGGGAGAGTTCTCCCCAAGGAACTGCTCTCCCGTCTTCTTTCCTTTAGTAACTTTCATTCTCACGGTGAAAGTAACATCAGCAATGAGATTAGTCATCATAAAATGTGATAAACAGGTTCCCGCTCATACAATACAAGGTCACACAATATCCTCCTATCTTAAAGTGGGTCCATCTTCAAAGGGTTTTTATTCTAGACAAAATTATAGTTAGTTGACACTTACTAGGTGCACATAGTGTCCTGGGCCCTTGGTATCGTGGACTCTACTCCCCCAATTTCTCTATAACAGCAGCCTTGGAAGCAAATAAATTATTTGTAGATGTCGGCACGTTGGCTCATCCAGCTGGGTATGTTCAGGTGACTGGCTGGTAACGTGTGTGCTGGTTTTGCCCTCGGGAATGTGTCCAACACACAGACACGTGCAAGGCCCCAGCCCTCACAGACCTCAGCCAGGTGCAGAGTTGGGAAGCTGAGAGATTCGAGGCAAACGCAAGCAGGTGTATCCAGCCTCTGCCGGTGACGAGAGGCAGGGCTGACGAAGACCACCACTGAGAACCGCGGCCCGTGTGCTAACGAGTCCCAGGCACAGGTGGAATTCTGGAGCAGCTGTGCGTTGGAAAGCTCTATTTTTATTATGGTGACAGGTGTAATAGAAACAGGAACATAGGGAGAATATGTCCAGGCGGGTCAGAGTGCTCAGAAGGAATCTGAAGTTGGATGAAAGACAATCAAAAAATGTAGGCAGGGGGCACTTTGAAAGGGGAATTCTTTTCTTTTTTTGTGGTTTTTGGCCAGGGCTGGGTCTAACCCCGCCACCTCCGGCACCCCACTCCTTTGAGCCACAGGCGCCACCAGAAAGGATAATTCTTAATAATGGCAGGAACAAAGTCACCCAAAGGGGTGCCTTGACAATACTTTAAACCAAACAACTGTGTCACGTGTGCTGCAGAAGAGTTTTTAACTCTATTATCTGATGTGCGGTCCAATATGCATTTCAAGCAGACATTGGGAACCCCTGCCCTCCTGAAATACTGTGACAATCGCGCCTTCGAAATTTTTATATTAGAGTGGCGGAGAGACGTTTATGAGATAGTCTCCCAAACATAAGATATTAGAGGAAAAATTGGAATGAGCAGGGGAGGGTTTTTCCCTCAACGAGGTTGCAGTGAAAAGATGGATGTAATTGCAAATAAGGAATTTATGAAATGCAGTCGCAGAACTCACTCCTGCTTGGCGTTCGCACCCACGAGGGCGTCTCGGTGAGAAGAACGCGTCTCGGTGCTGAGCCCCGCTTGTTGGTTCACCGTGCTGTTGGCTGACTCCTTGCTTTATTTCTTTTGGTGTCTGTTGGGGGAGCAGGTGTCTGGTCTGTCCAAGAAGGAAAGGGCAAACAGGCCAATTGAATCTTCTCTCTCCACCTGCTACACGTGCAGTTATCCTCATAAACTCAGGGGCCACGAGTGGTGAGCACACAAATATTCCCCGATCTCCAAACTGGAACACACCACAACATAATCAGCTGGTTGTCTTGGGCTCAGATGTGACACAATCTGTCTTCAGACATAAAAGAAAGTCACCTGTGTCCACCAAGCAAAGCCAGATCACAGGTTCATGCACAGCCTGACAATCTAGGTCACATGGAGGCTGAGTTGGACCATCGTTCTCCTGGCAAACAGAGTCAATGAAACCACTATGTGCAAGTCCCAAGGCCATGAGGCTTCAGGGACAAGACACTGTTATCCATCTGCTAACTCCTTCAAAAGATATTGTCATCCATCTGCTAACTCCTTCAAAATGAAAAACAAAACAAAAACCTGCTAACGGTGGTCTGGAACATCCCAGGATTATACAGCTGGACGGAGCCTCAGGCATTACCCGATGGGGCGTCTCTCTGACACAAGACTCAGGAAAATGAGTCTCACCTGTGGGTCTCACAGCTCTCCCTCTGTCCTCACCTGTGACAGGAACCTTGGAAGCATTTTCCAGTCACGTCAATGTTTCAAATAGACACACAGGTGCACGTTTTGAGCTGGTTTTCTTTTCAGGGACAGAAGGAGAACCAACGTCCCTCTGGACACCTTTGTTCCCAGGGCGAGCTGACTACAAAGTCCATTTCCTCTTTAAGCACCTCTGTGCCTTTTTATGTATCAATAAGCAACGTGGAGCATTGCTTTGTACGAGTTAAAAAATCTACACGGTTAAGAAAGAACTCGGCCTGCTTTGCCTACACGATGGGGGATGCCAACTCCGGGACATGCTAGGAAAGCAGGAAGAAAATTTCCAGGAATTAAAGATGAACACACACATCACAAAGGAATTTTAGGACAGAGGAATTACTTTGTTTGACTCTACAATAGGGGTTCCTCGTCATTAAAACATTTGTCCAAACCGAGAGGGAAGCCCAGTAGCTATGGGCCTGACTGCTAATGATTACTGTATAATAATAAAACATCCAGCTCATCAATTTTAACATGTCCCACACCAGTGCCAGATTGTGTGAGAATTCCCCCACGCATTTACCTAGGAGTAAAAATGTTGGTTTTTGTTCAAAGGGAATTCTTGGAAGATGCCTCTCCTCTGAGCCCACTTGCTGGTAGAATCCTCTCCTCATCCTAAAAGTGTCTGATTCCGACAGGTCCCCACCTGCACAAGTATCCTGTCCTGTTCTTTTTTGTGGTTACCACCTCAAACTCCTTCTTTGTTCCCACCAAGAGAAAACCCCTTCGACTTTTAACTCAGCTGCGCGGTTTAAAATTTTTTTTTTAATTTGTGGTAAGATAGACGTAACCCTGAATTTACCATGTTAGCCATTGTTAAGTGCACAGTTCAGGAACTAGGTGTGTTCACAGGTATGGAACCATCATCACCATCCATCTCCAGGACATTTTCATCTTCCCCAAATGAAGCTCGTTCCCCATGGAACACAGACTCCCTGTCTCCATCCCCAGCCCTTGGTAGCCAGTGCCTTCCTTTCTGTCCCTGTGAATGTGACTGCTCTGGGTACCTCACAGCAGTGGAATGTCACAGTATCTGTCCTTTGTCCCTGGTGTGTCCACTGAGATAATGTCCTTGGGTTTGTAGCATGTGATACAATTTCCTGCCTGCTGGCCGGGCAGGGTGGCTCACACCTGTGATCCCAGCACTCTGGGAGGCTGAGGCAGGAGGATCCGTTGAGCTCAGGAATTTGAGACCAGCCTGACTAAAATCGAGACCCCTATCTCCACTAAAAACAGAAAAACTAGCCAGGAGTTGTGCTGTACACCTGTAGCCCCAGCTTTTCAGGAGGCTGAAGCAGGAGGATCGCTTAAGCCCAGGAGTTCAAGGTTGCTGTGAGCTACCATGACACCGTGGCACTTTACCCAGGGTGACAGAGTGACACTCTGTTTCAAACAAATAAAAAAAATTTTCCTGTCTATTAAGTGACACATTTTAAAATTCAATGACTCTAGTTTACCTGGCATGCCTGTTGTTTGCAATAGGGGCAAAACATTTCATTTTAAGCCATACGCTCTTGGCTGATCATTGGGCCTGAGGCCTCTGGCACTCTCTCCATGGAAAGAATCCTTTCAAAAATAACTAGGAATGGGTGGTGCCTGTGGCTCAAAGGAGTAGGGCGCCGGCCCCATATACCAGAGGAGGTAGGTTCAAACCCAGACCCGGACAAAACAAAAAAAAACGCAAAAATAACTAGGAATGATGTTTTAGAACACCATGCTGCCCGTTGTAATAGCCTTGTAAGGAGACAGGTAAACTTCCTTATGTACAATGTTTGTCTATTAGCCAAAAATCTTTGGAACATCCTCTAAGAGCCTTCTTCATCAGAACTTTATGAATGGTGTCATGCGGTGGACATACAAACCAAAAAAAAAAAAAAACAAAACCCTCTAAAAAGCTATATTAACAGAACAGTGTACACCTGCCTAGCGGTGGTTGACTCTGTGGAGGAAGTTAGAAGAAATTAGCCTCATGAAGATTCCAGGGCAAGGGTGTAAGTGAGGGTGAGACTTCTTTTTCTTTTTTTGGCAGTTTTTGGCCGGGGCCGTGTTTGAACCTGCCACCTCCGGTATATGGGGCCCACGCTGTACTCATTGAGCCACAGCCACCGCCCAAGTGTGAGACTTCTTCTAATGCGCCTGGGAGAAACCCAAATGAGACGTGAAAATCAATAATTCAATTTAGGGGACATCAACATTGTCTCCAAAATGTCCATGGAGGTGAATCCCGCCCACCTGTCTGGTTGTACAACGTTAAAGCTGAACTTTTTTTTATTAGACATCTATGCCCCTAACAAGAAATTTTATTGTCCTGGAGATTATACTTGGTAACTTCAGGTTACAAAAATTGTGAAATTAGAACCGGGATTTAGGCGGCACCTGTGGCTCAAAGGAGTAGGGCAGCACCCTCATATACCGGAGGTGTTGGGTTCAAACCCAGCTCCGGGCCAAAAACTGCCAAAAAAAGGAAAAAAAAATTAGAAAGTGGATTTGTCTTCAGAAGCAGGAAATAAGCAGCTCACTCATCTATCAGGCATACTTATTATTTAAAAGGCAAACCATGAATTTTCATATAATATTCTTTTTTTTTTTTTTTGAGATAGAGTCTCACTATGGCGTCACAGCTCACAGCAACCTCAAACTCTTGGGCATAAGTGATCCTCTTGCCTCAGCCTCCCAAGTAGCTGGGACTACAGGTGCCCCCCACAACGCCCGGTTATTTTTTGTTGCGGTTGTCATTGATGGTTAGCTGGCCCAGGCCAGGTTCGAACCTGCCAAAGTTGGTGTATGTGGCTAGCGTCATAACCACTGTGCTATGGGCGCTGAGCTGCATATAATATGCTAAATAAGAACCATCTGCTTATTTTAAGGCTAAAATAATAAGAAGCTCAGATGAAGCTGAATATCCCATTATTGTTTGTGTAAGATGTTTGCATTCTCGATATTTTTACACACGTCCCCACATAGTTGCTTTAAAATAGTTAAATGTGTGAGTGTGTGCTATACCACATTCAAGAAAGTTGCAAGCATTAAAACCCAGTACATTAATTTTCTTTCCCTGAAAGCCTTCTGGCCAATTATAGATGGGGTCTCTAGGCAGACACACACATAAATTCACTTACTCTCAAGATGTGGGTCTTACTGCTTTCTCTAATACACCAAAAGGCACTGATACTATCGATCTGATGTTATTAGATATATTAAAACTCCGAAACGACTTTTCAAAATATAATAATTCTGCAAGTTTTCAGAAATTTAAGAACATTAAAAAAAAAAAAAAAAAGAAAGAATAACCCATAACCGAACATTTGGCAAAATTTAATTCTATGTTATGAATAAAATTGCCTTTCGCTTTCCCCCAGAAAAGCTCACAGAAAATGTCTGCCACGCTCTAGTAACGAGTGATAAATGTCACCAGGAAAATCACTCCTGGAAGGAGAAATAAAAGGAAGAGTATTGTCTTTGGGATTAAATTTCTTCTGCGAAAATAGTGCTCTGGGAAATCTTTGAAATATCCCCAAAGAGCTGGTTGACTCATGTGCTAGGAGTTCCCCTCTATGTGATGTAAAGTTATTGTGGCACAAAGAAAGAGGAAAATGGGACTAGGAAAGCATTTTAAATTATTATAATTATATCCGTCCATCACAAATTAGGAAGAAATTGTGATTCCCCTCCTCCATCCACCCAAGGAAAGGAGGGGACAGCTGAAATCGATTCCTGCTTTTCCTTTTTCTCTCACATCCCAACTTCAAGACACAAAGCTTCGGGGCTTTAAAAAGTCAAATTGAACACGATCCAATTAGGCTTAATCTGATTTCTCATTTGTGGTTGAGTGTTGCGTTCTTGTGGGCAGGTTTATGAACCCAGAGAGTTCACAGAAATCAGCCTTAATTACACCTTATTTGGCCTAAGTATTTAAACAGCAGACTCTTCAGTGAGCGTAAGGGTTACACATGAGGTCCTGGTGGGGGAGGGCTCCATGTCGGGGCAGCAGGTCGTGTCCACACACTGAGGCCTCCGTCAGCATCCTCAGCATCTCAGGTTCACCCTCTACAGCCTTTGGGGATTGGTGTGAGAGGGTCCTTGTTACGCACTTCCTCTGTACTTCTAGCCTCTCCTGCCCTAGGACTATCCTTCCACCGGCTCTGTCCACCATGCTTAAAGACATGTTCATGTACCTGTGCTCTGAGATCATGGTGAAGAGGCCTGCTCAGTAAGTGTGCTCAGTTAGGGAGAAATATTGTCATCCACCCATCCACCCATCTACCCACCCATCCACTCACCCATCCATCCATCCATCCATCTACCCACCCATCTAACCATCCATCCATCCATCCACCCACCCAATCATCCATCCACCCACCCAATCATCCATCCATCCATCCATCCATCCATCCATCCATCCATCCATCCATCCACTCATCCATCCATCCATCCGTCCATCCACTCATCCATCCATCCACTCATCCATCCATCCATCCACCCATCATCCATCTATCCATCCATCTATCCACTCATCCATCCATCCATCCATTCATCCACTCACCCACCCATCCATCTGTCCATCCATCCACCCAACTATCCATCCAATATACAATATTGTTGAGAAGTACACTCTAGCTTCATTACTGTAGAACAGGGTTAACATCAGTACCTACTCAACCAACTTATCATGAGATTTAAATGATATTATGTAGGTAAAGCACCCAGCACTGGGTCTGTTGCATAACAAAAGCTCAACAAATGGTACCTGTTGTCATTATTAGGACCTAAATACTACACAGACCCAAGTTCCAGGGCTCCAACTCTTTTCTAGGAAGACATCAAATATTCAGCTCAATTTTATTATCCAGAATTTGAGGAAAATGAAGAGGAGTGAAGGAATCTGGGGAGTAAGTAGGTAGAGTCAGCCTGGACCAATGAATAACAGAGACTGGGAAGTTGGGGCTGGGGTGTGGAATTGAGGGGATGGCCACATGAGGATATCTCCCTTTAAAATGTCACCAGAAGTCGGTCTCCAGATGACTCTGCTGTATCAACAAGTGCATCTGTGGGCACAGACAGGAAGCAGGTGCGCAGGTAGGATGCAGGTACCCAGAGTGGTCTGGCCCTCCTGTGTGGGGACAGCTGGGCGACCCAGTCCGTCTATGTCAGTGCACTGTAGGGCCGGATGGGTATGTTGATTCTGCTCTGCAGCCAGCTGAGATAATCTTCTTGAGGCATATGGATGATGTGTTCTCGCACAAACTGGGGAGCAAACACAGTGGCAATCTCAGAATTGGGCCTGAAGGCTAGACTCCACCCTTTCTCCCAACCCTGAGACTGGTGGCCCCAGGACACCTTTGATCCACTCAGGTATTCATAATGTCTGGAGCACCAGCTGGGGGTTGTTCTTTTGGGAAGAAGACTCCTCTCTGATTTCCTGGTTCAGCCAGCTAATTTTAAGTTCTTTTTGTTTTTAGAAACAGAGTCTCACTTTGTCGCCCTTGGTAGAGTGCTGTGGCATCACAACTCACAACAACCTCCAGCTCTTGGCTCAGCCTCCTGAGTAGCTGGGACTACAGGTCTCTGCCACAATTCCTGGCTATTTTTTTGTTGTTGTTGTTACAGTTTGGCTGGGGCCGGGGTTGAACCCACCACCCTCAGTATGTGGGGCTGGCACCCTACTCACTGAGCCACAGGCAGCACCCGAGCATCTTTCTTTTTAAATTCAGATTAATATCAGGGCACAGAAGGCAGAGGTCCTTGTGTTCTTTAATCACTGTGTCCCCAGCACTTGACCAGTGCCTGAATGTTGAAAAGTGATTGAGTGAAGACATCTGAGGCAATGTGAGGGGAAGGAGGTGGTGTTTACCTCGATAGCCACAGCAATGTCCGGGGAACACAATTCCCAGATCCTCAGGTCCTGTAGCACCTTCAGGAGGACGTGGGGTCGGATCCTCAAGTCCAGGTTTTCCCCAAACTTCTGTAGTTTCACCAGGATCTTTTTGGCAGGGCGGAAGTTCTTTAGATCCTCTGGAAGTTTGGACAGCAGATCGAAGTACCTTTAATTTTCCAAGAGGAGAGTGCCGGTTAGGAGGCCGTTGGGAGACGGGCCTGAGCATCTCGGGCCAGGCCAGGCTGTCCATATCTACTTTCTCTGTCTACCAGCCATCCGACGACTCCCAGGCAGCAGAATTCCTTGTCTAGGGTCTTTCCTCTGTGGCCCTCAGGTCAGGCAAGTCTTTACTTTTAGGGGTAGGAAAGGATGGGTGTGACTTGCATTTTGTTTAAAAAAACCAAGGGTATGCTTTCAAGGGATGCATTTATAATTTTTTCATCCAGCAGACAATGTGAAAGCAGACAATGCTCAAAGAAAGAAAGGGATTTCAGGGTTCTGACCGTTCTCTTCTGAGAGTCACTCAGGCTGACAGGTGGTGGTTGGGGGACAGGGACACATCCATGGGGTGACTCTAGGATGCAGGAGCCCTTCACACACAAGACATGTGTGTGTGTGTGTGTGTGTATTTTACAACTCCTAATGAATCAACTCAGGAGAAAGCTTTATGTGTTTCAGTGTTAGGGTAGAACACAAGGGTAGTTGGGAATCCATCCTTGAGGTGGTGGAACAGGCAAATTCTGACTTACCTGGGTGCAACCTACCTAGGTTACCCTAAGGAGATGGTTCAGATACAATTAGGGTTTATGGAGGGAGATGGCATCGCTTACAAAAAAAGGACAGCTGGGTGGTGGTTCATGCCTATAAGCCTAGCACTCTGGGAGGCCAAGACAGGTGGATTGCTTGAGCTCAGGAATTCCAGACCAGCCTGAGCAACAGTGAGACTCTGTCTGTACTAAACATAGAAAAAATTAGCTGAGCATAATGTCAGATGCCTGCAGTCCCAGCTACTTGGGAGGCTGAGGCTAGAAGATCTCTTGAGCTAAAGAGTTTGAGGTTGCTCTGAGCTATGACATCACGGCACTCTACCCAGGGCAACAGAGTAAGACTCTGTCTCAAAAAAAAAAAAAATTAAAGACACCCCATGCCCCTAGTATCTCTGGGGCCACTGTGGAAAAATTTGAAGAAGAAATTGTTCACCCATCACACATTGGGGGCTACTCATGCTGTTGCTATTTTTATGATGTATATGTAATCATCTCTCCTTGTTCAGCATGAGATCTTGAGAACAGGAGCCCTGTCTGAGTTCTTCAGTATCCAGCATGCTAGAACCCTGC
>CAUYRH010142353.1:0-15779 GCA_963574655.1 Perodicticus potto | reverse complement strand
GAAGGGAAAGCTTCTACACTGCTGGTGGGAATACGACCTTTTTGGAAAGAAGTTTGGAGAACACTCAAGGAACTAAAAGTAGACCTACCATTCAATTCTGTAATTCCTGTACTAGGTATATACCCAGATGATCAAAAATTACTTTATAACAAAGACATTTGTACCAGAATGTTGATTGCAGCCCAGTTCATAATAGCTAAGACATGGAAACAGCCCAAGTGCCCATCGACCCATGAATGGACTAACAAATTGTGGTATATGTACATCATGGAATACTATGCAGCCATACAAATGATGGAGACTTCACATCTTTCATGTTTACCTGGATGGAGCTGGAACATATTCTTCTTAGTATGGTATCTCAAGAATAGAAGAAAAGTATCCAATGTACTCAATACTACTATGAAATCAATATATAATCACTTGGCTCGGCGCCTGTGGCTCAAGCGGCTAAGGCGCCAGCCATGTACACCTGAGCTGGCGGGTTCGAATCCAGCCTGGACCCGCTATACCACAATAACGGCTGCAACCGAAAAAAAAAAATGGCCGGGCGTTGTGGCAGGAGCCTGTAGTTCCAGCTACTTGGGAGGCAGAGGCAAGAGACTCGCTTGAGCCCAGGAATTGGAGGTTGCTGTGAGCTGTGATGCCATGACACTCTATCCAGGGTGACAGCTTGAGACTCTGTCTCAAAAAAAAAAAAAAAAAAAAATATATATATATATATATATATATATAAAATCACTTATACACTCATGTGAATGGCAAAACGTAACTATAGTCCAGAAAGTAGAAGGGAAGAGGGGAGGGTGGGAGGTGGGATATGGGAGGAGGTAGGGTATTTGGGGGGACCTAATGTGCATGATGCAATGGTACATTTCAAAACTTTTAAGAAATGAGTACAATTGTGATGGATGTGTTACTTAGTTCACCATAAGCATTTCACATTGTGTATCGAAGCAGTACCCTGAATCTCATAAATGCATCAATGTACAAAGTTATGATTTAATAAAAAATAATAATTTAAAGAAAATGGTGCTGGGTGAATTTGCTGGCGACTTGTAGAAGACTGAAACTGGACCCACATCTCTCACCATTAACAAAAATTGACTCACTGGATAAAAGATTTAAACTTAAGACATAAATCTATAAAGATTCTTGGAGAGAGTGCAAGGGGAACACTTGAAGAAATGGCCTAGGAGAAGACTTTATGAGGAGGACCTCCCAACCCCCCCAGGCAATTGAAACAACACCAAAAATACATTACTGGGATCTGATCAAACTAAAAAGTTTCTGCACAGCCAAGAACACAGTAAATCAAGCAGACAGCCCTCAGAATAGGAGAGGATATTTGCAGGTTATGTTTCTGACAAAGGTTTGATAACCAGAATCCACAGAGAACTCAAACTTAATAAGAAAAGAACAAGTGATCCCATTTCATTGTGAGCAAGGGATATGAACAGAAGCTTCTCTGCAGAAGACAGATGCATGGCCTACAGATGCATGAAAAAATGCTCATCATCTTTAATCATCAGAGAAATGCAAATCAAAACCACTTTGAAATATCATAAAACTTCAGCCCACATAACAAAATTCCAAAACTACAGATATTGGCATGGATGTGGAGAGAAGGAAACACTACTACACTGCTGGTGGGAATGCACACTAATACATCCCTTCTGGAAAGAAGTTTGGAGAATACTTAGGGAACTAAAAGTAGACCTGCCATTCAATCCTGCAATTCCTCTACTAAGTCCAGATGACCAAAAATCGCTTTACAACAAAGACATTTACACAAGAATGTTTATTGCAGCCCAATTCATAATTGCCAAGACAAAGAAGCAGCCCAAATGCCCATTGACCCATGAATGGATTAACAAATTGTGGTATATGTACACCATGGAATATTATACAGCCATAAAAAGATGGAGACTTCTATGTTTACATGGATGGAGCTGGATCATATTCTTAGTAAAGTATCTCAAGAATGGAAAAATAAATACCCAATGTACTTAATACTATTATGAAATCAATTTATAACCACACACACTTTCATAGGAAAGATAAAACACAATTATAGCCCTAAAGAAGGAAAGGAAAGGAAGGGGTGGGGGGAGACAGGTGGAAGGAGAGAATTGGTGGGACCTCACCTACTGTGCATACATGTCAAATATATTAGTAGCAGAGAATAAATGTCTAAACAAGTAAGTGAGGTGAATGATATGTTAACCAGTTTGATGTAAACATTCCAAATTGTATATAAAATCAGCACATTGTACCCCATAAATGCAATAATGTACACAGGATCTAGTAAAAAAAAAGTGCTAAGTGAAAGAAGCCTAAGTAAAAAGGCCACATATTATATGGTCTCATTTATATGAAATATTTATAATAGGCAAGCCCATACAGACAGAATGTTAATGTGATGGTTTGCCAAGAGCTAGGGAGAGAAGTGCAAGTGACAGCTAATTGGCACAGAATTTCTTTTGAGGTGATGAAATGTTCTGAAATTAGTGGCGATGGTGGCCCAACCTTGTGAATATACTAAAAACCACCAAATTGTACATTTCAGAAGTGTGGATTTTATGTTATGTAATTATATCTTAATAACCTTTATGTTTTTGTTTTTTTTAATTTTTGAGACAGAGTCTCACTATGTCACCCTCAGTAGACTGCTATGGTATCATAGCTCACAGCAACCTCAAACTCTTGGGCTTAAGCGATTCTCTTGCCTCAGCCTCCCAAGTAGCTGGGACTACAGCTACCCATCACAACGCCCGGCTGTTTTTGTTGCAGTTGTCATAGTTGTTTTAGCTGGCCTGGGTCGGATTCCAACCCGCCAGCCTCAGTATATGTAGTCGGCACTGTAACCACTGAGCTACGGGTGCCCAGCCAACCTTTATTTTTTTTAAGGAAGGGTCCTCAGACTAAAAGTGTTGACAGCTATTTTATTTTTATTTGTATTTTTTTAGAGACAAGAGTCTCACTTTGTCACCCTCGGTAGAGTGTTGTGACATCACAGCTCACAGCAACCTCCAGCTCTTGGGCTTAGGCAATTCTCTTGCCTCCCAAGTTAGCTGGGACTATAGGTGCCCGGTTATTTTTTGTTGTTGTTGCAATTTGGCCAGGTTGGGTTTGAACCCTCCACCCTGGGTATATAGGGCCGACACCCTACTCACTGAGCCACAGTTGCCACCCTAACAGCTGTTTTTAAAAAGAAGTGCTTCCAATTAAAGTATTATGTTTTTATCATTTACAGTTTTGAAAGTGTTTATTGAATGAGCTCTTTTAGACATTTCTAGACATAAATTATCATTTATCACAATAGTGATATTTGATATTTATCAAATAAGTAGAAAAATATAAGCAAAAATAAATTTATTAAGCAATTCTTTAAAGTATTTAATGCAAACGTTTATTTGAAAATAAAGTTCAATAATTTGTAACATCATGAAGTAAAACTTCTCTAGACGCTTCAAATTTAAAGCTATTTATATTATTGACTGTTACAGGGATCTCCATCTACCAAGCGAAGGGGTCAGATGTTACAGCCAATCATAGAAGGAGAAACTGCACATTTTTTTGAAGAAATCAAGGTAATTCCTTTTTTTTTTTTAATTTACATATACATGTTTTTGTTAGATTTCTACTTTTTGCCTTCACAGAATTTAAAAGGCTTAAAGTTTAATAACAATAACAATGTTTAAGGACTAGAAACAAAAACCATGTAAAGAATGAACGAAGATAAATACATTCAGAAAAGAATGAAATGGATGAAATGATAAAATTTGGAAAAGAAAATATTATTATATTTGATATTACAGAACAAAGTCAGGCAAAACATGACGTATGATTTTATTTTCCCTGTTTAACATGTGGTCAGGTTTTAATTATGTTTTACTCCAGATTTGATCTCATTTAGTTTAAGCATCCCTGCATAGTTATGTATATATGTTTTGTGACTGGAAAATGAATTCCTAATGTATCTGTTATGAATGATATTCAATAGGTATCAGCAATAAATATTATTTTCTTATGTTGAGATAAATTTCTTCAGTATATTCTTACTTTGTTATGGTAGAAAGACGTCCTTTCTAAGACATAATTGCAGACTTTCCTAAGAGATTATTCCATGCAAAAATCTGATTTTGAATTCAGTGTTTGAACACATTTCGATATTCTATAAAACAAAAATTATTTTTCAGGAACTGTCATACTGGACATACAACATTTAGAGGAACTGCCAATGCTATATCAACAAGATAATAAAAATAAGAAAATTACCTGAATATCTTCACATTGTTTAATAATCTATGAAAATATTTTTAATTGGAATGTTGTAGAATTTTGGACAAATTAATTCATGATTGCATCCATGACTACTCTTAAAGATAACAGTATCTATTTATTTCAAAGTTAGCACATTTTTCAAAAAAAAACCACTTTAACAGACCATTCATAATTAAGTCACCTGAATATTTCATTATTGACCCACACATTTAGAAAAAATCTCATAAATATATAGTTAGTGCTTTAAATATCTTTAAACTTAAATAATCTAATATGCCACATTATCCCACTATTTTATTGGGATAAACTTTTTTTTTTTTTTTTTTTTTTTTGAGACAGAGACTCAAGCTGTCACCCTGGATAGAGTGCTGTGGCATCACAGCTCACAGCAACCTCCAATTCCTGAGCTCATGCGAGTCTCTTGCCTCCGCCTCCCAAGTAGCTGGGACTACAGGCGCCCGTCACAACGCCCAGCCATTTTTTTTTTTTTGGTTGCAGCCGTCATTGTTGTTTGGCAGGCCCGGGCTGGATTCAAACCCCCCAGCTCAGGTGTACGTGGCTGGCGCCTTAGCCCATTGAGCCACAGGGGCCGAGCCAGGGATAAACTTTTGATACCTGAAA
This sequence comes from Perodicticus potto, assembly GCA_963574655.1. Taxonomy (NCBI): domain Eukaryota; kingdom Metazoa; phylum Chordata; class Mammalia; order Primates; family Lorisidae; genus Perodicticus; species Perodicticus potto. The sequence continues at coordinate 10,871 of CAUYRH010142353.1, read as the reverse complement.
ACTTATAAATAAGAATGCAACATTGATCAAACTATTTTCAAGATCAATCTGATTTCAATATTTAATGATGTGATAAATAATATTTATTTTCAAGATTAAAGATATTTTATTGATTTTTTTTTTTGATATAGAGTCTCACTTTGTCACCCCTTGGTAGAGTGCCCATAGCATCATAGCTCATAGCAACAACAAACTCTTGGACTGAAGAGATTCTCTTGTCTCAGCTCCCAAGTAGCTGGGACTACAGGAGCCCACCACGACATCTAGCTGTTTTTAGAGACGGAATGTCACTCTGGCTCAGGCTGCTCTGGAACCTGTGTACTCACTCAATCCACCCGCCTTGGCCTCCCAGAGTGCTAAGATTAAAGGCATGAGCCACTGTGCCTGGCCTTTATTGATTTTTTTTAAGCTGAATACTAGAAATTATATTATTAAATTAAAATTAATATTTTTTTACACTTAAGGTATTTCATTTTTCAAAGATAAATGTTTTGAACTATATGATAAATTACTTCCTTTTCAACATTGAAAATGGGGAATTATTTTCATTACAGTGTAGGCCTCCAAGAAAAAGCCTAGGAAGCCTAGGAAAGCTTACTAAAGAAAAGATACTGGGAAAAGATCGATTTGTGCAGATATCAATATTGAATATGATGTAAAATCACTATTTGCATCTAGCACTGATAGTGCAGATAGTATGCCTTTAAGAAACAAAATTTTGCAAGAAATTCAAAAATCTGGAACCTCTAAGCTGATAATGATGGCAATAATAGGTATGACGGGCATAATGATAATCATATTGTATATTCATAACAACCTTATGGAAAGGATAACATTAAAGATGCATAATTATAAGTAGTTGGCTTAGTTTCAGTACATTATTCCTAACTTAAGCAGCATAATTACCTTACCACAAAACAATGAACACACGTAATGCATGTGGAAATTGCTTTGGATGGAAATTTGGGATCACAAGTCAGTTACTATTTTATTTTGGTTGGAGATATTAATGCAATATATTTCTTAAACCTCTTTTAGTTGGTAATAAACATGCACTAAAAATATCACAATATTTCATAGATATGGAATAAAATGTATTCTGTATAAAGTCTTTAGTACTGAAGAGCAAATATCTAAAACAGAGAGTCTAAAGCTCGAACCCTCAGGGGAGGGGGCTGTTTTGAGCTATCAGTTGTTAGCAAAAACATCTCATTCAGCTTCAAAATAATCCTGAAATTCTGATGAGTTCCCTTCCATAATCTCCCTTAGATAAAATATATTTTATTGTCCACATTTGGGTGAAAAATGTTTTATTGTCTACATTTGAGTGAATAATTCAAAATTATATGGTGGTTCAAAATAAATCCTTTCAGGATAAATATTTAAAGGTGCCGATGATACATCCCTGCCATATCGACATAATGATTCTGTCTCCTTGATCTTTCACCTTCCTTTCATTTTCGGTGCAGCCAACGGCTTTCACGTTATACTTCCTACAGAGCAAGTGTCAGCAGAATTGGTGATGTTATTAAGAAAGTTGGCACTGAAAACACAGCCTAGAGGACAGAGCTGTCTTCTTGTCTATACATTATCATTGAAAGTCTGAAGCATATTAGTTGTCCTAGTTTGAGATTTTCCAAATGCAGCACCTGTCACAGAGATTTGTGTTTAAGAGTTTTATTGGGGAGGTCACTTCAAAAAGTAGTACACAGGGAGTGGGAAAATAATATAGGAAGTGATACAAATAGAGTTTCATAATTGGCAAGTTGCCTGCAGAAGAAACTGGCACTCAATACCACTAACTTACTATTTAGAGTAAACAAAGGTTTGTTCTGTAAGGGGCAAAGAAGCTGGACTGTTGATCTACCAATTCTCAGGCCATATTGCTTTAAAGGTTCTCCTAGACATTAAAACCTCTGCATATTCAGGTAGGCAGAAACTACATCTGAGTACATTATAATGGGAAAACAAAACCAAACAGACAAACAGCAACAACAACAAAACCCTCAAAGTGAGAAATACAGGCAAGAGCACAACTCTATTAAGACGTCTGTCTATATTAGACCTCAAAGTGGGTGGATGGAAAGGGCCCGCTCATTCCACATAAGCTCCACATTAGGTCCTCCATGTCTTATTGCTAGGTGTTGAAATTCATGATAAATCACCATTTTTGAAAAAGAAAAACATACAATTAGAGAATTAGTAAAATAATCTAAAAAAATATTCTAAGTGGAAATGCTTTCAGTCTGACTCCATTCTGTAAGATATTGGCAGTGGATTTATTATAGACAGCCTCTATCAATTTATGAAATATCTCATTTATGACTGTTTTCTTAAATGTTCTTCTTACAAAAGGACGCTGAATTTTGTCAAAAGTTTTTCCTATGTCTATTTGAGAGCATCATATGGTCTTTTTTTTTTTGCTTCTATTTATGTGGTGAATTACATCTTTGGATTTTTACATGTTGTACCAACCTTGCATCCCTTGGATAAAATTCACCTGATCATGATGTATACATTTTTAAATATGTATCTATATTCTGTCTGCTAGGATTTTATTGGATATTTTTGTATTGATATCTATTAATGTTATTGGTCTTTAGAACTCCTTTTTTGTGTGTTCTTTCCTGGTTTTGTTATCAGAATGCATAGGGTGATGTTTGCTTCATAGAATGTGTTGGGGAGGGTTCTTTCCTCTTCTGTGTTTTGAAATACATTCTACAATACAGGTACAAATTTCTGTTTAAAATTTTTTTGGAATTTTGGTGTGAAACCATCTGGTATACTACTTTTCTTTTTTTAGAAGATTTTATATTGATGCAATTTCAGTGCTTGATATTTGTCTGTTCAAAATTTCCCATTCTTTCTGGTTGGGTTGGGAGAGGTGCTGTGATTGCAGGTATTGGTCCATTTTATTCATGTTTTCAAATTTCTGTGCATAACATTTCCTGTAGTAATCAGCGATGATCCTTTGCATCCCCGTTGAAATAGTTACTATTTCTCGTTTTTCATTTCTGGTTGAGGTTATTAGTGATCTCACTTTTTTGTTTCTAGATAATCTTGCAAAGGATTTATTGATTTTTATCTTTTCAAATAATGAACTTGTTTTTGCTGATCTTTTAAATGATTTTTATGTTCTTAATTTCATTTAATTTTGGTTATTTCTTTTCTTTTGCTACATTTGGGATTGGATTGCTTTGCTTTTCTTTCTTTCTTTCTTTCTTTCTTTCTTTCTTTCTTTCTTTCTTTCTTTCTTTCTTTCTTTCTTTTTTTGAGACAGAGCCACAAGCTATTACCCTTGGTATCATAGCTCACAGCAACCTCCAACTCCTGGGCTCCAGTGAGTCTCTTGCCTCTGCTTCCCAAGTAGCTGGGAAGCACTACAGGTGCCCACCACAACACCCGGCCAATTTTTGGTTGTAGCCGTCATTGTCTGGTGGGCCTGGCCTGGATTCGAACCCGTCAGCTCAGGTGTATGTGGCTGGCCCCCTAGACACTTGATCCACAGGTGCCGAGCCTGGATTGCTTTTCATTTTATGTCTTTGAGGTTGTTTATCATGTTCTTGATATGCATTCTTTTTTAATGTGGACATTTAATGAAATAAATTTCTCTTTTAGGACTGCCTTTCCAGTATCTCACAGGTATTGATAGCTTGTGGCTTTTTAATCATTTTTTTGAGAAATCTAATAATTTCCTCTTTATCCCCTCCTAGACCTAGCTGTTTTTCAGCGTAAGGGTTGTTTATTTTCCGTAAATTAATGTGCAGAAGAAAAGTTTTGTAGCAATTATCCAAAAGATATAAGGTATAGTTTCTCTCTTTTAAATTTGTTGACATTTGATTTGTGCTGTAAAATATGACAGTTTTAACTGATAATCCATGAGTTGATGGGTAGAATGTATACTCAATTTTGTTGGGATGGAATGTTCTGTGTATGTCTGGTAAGCAAATTTGTTCTGAAGTCATGTGTAAGTCTATTGCTTCTTGTTTAGTTACTGCTTGGAGAATTCTGGTCTAATTCTGTCAGAATCATGTTGAAGTCCCTACATCTATTATGGTGTTGCAGGATATCATGTTGTTTAGATTGGTTAAGGTTCTTGTTAGGTATCTGGGAGCATTTCTGTTGGGTGCATAGATATTTAGGATGAAATATTTTCTTGTATTTTCCCCTCGACCAGTATTAGTGTCCATCATTATTTTTTTGGTTTAAATCCAATTGTATCTGCAAATGTAATTTCAACTCTTACTTTCTTCTTATTTCCATTTGCCTGAAACATTATTTTCCAACCATTCAACATGAATCTTATTTTGTCTTTATAAGTTAGATGTGTCCACATATCAGTAGCCTTTACTATGAAACCCTGAGAAAATAAATAACAGAGGCTTTAACAAATGGAATAACACACAAAGCTCATGGCTAGGAAGAATCAACATTGTTGAATAAGCCTATACTACCCAAAGCATCCACATATTTAAAACAATTCCCATGCAAAGTACCAACATCATACTTTGAACAACCTGAAAAAATAGTACTTCATTTCCTATGGACACAGAAGAAAAAAACCAAATTGTTAATGCAATTATAAGAAATAAACACAAATCTGGAGTCATCATGTTACTAAACTTTAGGTTACAGTATAAGTTTACAGTGATCAAATCAGCATAGTACTGACACAAAAAATGGGTATATAGATGTATGGAATAGATTAGACAGCCAAGAGATAAAACCTAATAGGTATCACCATCTGATCTTTGATAAATAAGATAAAAGCATACATTGGGAAAAATATTCCCGATTTAATAAATGGTTTTGGGAGAAATGGTTAGACACATGTAGAAAACTGAAACTGGACCCCACATCTCTCACCATTTAAAAAATTGACTCACAATGGAGAAAAGATTTAAATCTAAGATATGAAATAATTGAAGACCTAGAAGAAAGTGTAGGTAATTCTCTTGAGGATGTCAGTCTAGGGAAAGATTTTATGAAGAAGAGTTCCTTGGCAACTCCAACAACAATAAATGCAAACAAATGGGACTTAATTAAACTGAAAAGCTTTTGTTACCTAAGTACACAATGATTAAAGCAAATAGACACCCTTCATAATGGGAAAAGATACTTGCATGGTATGAAGCTGACAAAGGATTGATAACTAAAATCTACAAAGAATTCAAGTTAATCTACAAAAAAAGAGACAACAACTCCATCTATCACAGGCAGGAGACATATATAGAGCCTTCTCTGAAGAAGACAGAATAATGGCTACAAACGTATGAAAAAAATGCTTATCGTCCCTAACCATCAGAGAAATGCAAATCAAAACTACCTTGAAATAGCACTAACCCCAGTAAGATTAGCCCACATCACAAAGTCCCAAAGCTACAGATGCTGACATGGGTGTGGCGAGAATGGAACACTTTTGTACTGATGATGTGATTGCAAACTAATACAGCCTCTGTAGAAAGAAGTATAGAAGTATGGAGAATTCTCAAAGAGCTAAAAGTAAACCTTCCACTTGTCCATTACTAGGTATCTATCCAGAAGGAAAAAAACATCCTTTTACCTACCATAAGGACATTTATACTAGAATGTTCATTGTAGCTCAATTCATAATTGCCAAGATATAGGATTAACCCAAGTGCCCAACAACCCATGAATGGATTAATAAACTCTGGTATGTGTAGACCATGGAATATTATTCAGCCATAAAAAGATGGAGACTTTACATCTCTTTGTATTTACCTGGATATAGTTGAAGAACATTTTTTTTTTTAAATGACAGAGTCTCATTATGCCATCCTTGGTAGAATGCCAACATCATAGCTCACAGAAATCTCAAATTCTTGTGCTCATGTGATTCTCTTGCCTCAGCCTTCCAAGTAACTGGGACTACAGGTGCCGACCACAATGCCTGGATACTTTTTTTTTTTTAAATTCTTTATTAAATCATAATTGTGCACTTTAATGCATTTATGAGATACAATGTGCTGATTTGATATACAATGTGGAATGCTTACATCTAACTGATTAACATAACCATCTCCTCACTTATTTGTTGTGGTAAGATATTCATACACTATTCTTGATAGTTTAGAAATGTATCATTGCATTATGCTCCTTAGTTTAGGTTCCTCAAACACCCTTCCTCCTCCGTCTACTTTTAGAGGAAGGTCTCACTCTGACTCAGTCTGGTCTCAAACCCATGAGCTCAGGCAATCCACCTGCTCGGCCTCCCACAGTGCTAGGATTACAGGCGTGAGCCACCATGCCCAGCCTATGAAGAACATTCTTCTTAGTGAAGTCTAACAAGAATAGGAAAGCAATTATCCAGTATATATAATACTGATATGATACCACTAGATAAATAACTACATCTACATACAAGAGAAAAACACAATTAAATTTAAGTGAAGGGCAGGGAAGAGGTAAAGTAGAGAAGGGAGGCAAGAGGGGGATTGATAAGCTCTCAATGGGCACAATGTAAGGATACACAGTACATCCCCTGGGTGGGAGGCTCAATTACAAATTGAACGTTACATGTGAACAATGTAAACTAATCATGTGTCCCCTAATAGTAATCTGAAATTAAAAAAAAAAAAAAAACTTAAACCATATAACTTATAAATTCAAAACAATGAACTTGTAACTTAAGAAAACTCATCACTAGTTAAATGTAACCTCAAAATGCTTTAGCTTAACTCTCCTGTTACATGTCATGATTGAATTACCTGTTCTGAACAGTTTATTAAAATAAAAATAGAAATAAGCCAAAAAAGAAATTAAAACACACATGAAACCAGAATATATATTAATATTTTTACATTTGCCAAATAGAAAAAAAATTGAGATATAAATAAAGAAACTAACCACTATTTAACTCACCAATATAGAAACTTCACAATAGAAAATACAGCAAACAATTCAAAGGATGCAGCTTGAATGATTCCGTTCTTTTGAATTACTTTCTGATTTGTATATTTTTACATGTATTAATCATAAAAGTATCCATATTATTGTTTAACATATGAAGAACTGCAAAGCAATGACAATTTTTAGAGCAATCAATACTTATTAAAGGAAAATATCTAATAAAATATGAACATGAGTGAAGAAGTGTCTAAGTAAGTGAATAATTTAGGAAAGCAAAAGCTTTAAAATTAAGTAATGACAAGTCAAATTTTTCTTCTGACACTAAATAACATTTGTGCCCTGGCGACTCACTTGAATATTTCCAGATCATACTTTTCCCATCTTAAATGAGACAACTGAATTGCATTGTAGTGAATTTAAGATGCAATAAAAACAACTTTAATGAAACCATGACATCTCATAGAGAAATAATCTGCCATCTGCAGCAAAAATAGAATAGAGGAACTGAACTATCTCAAGAGCTTTGCATGAGTTGGGTATTTTGCAGTTCTTTCTAAAATTACATATTTAGAAAGTTACACTTAACCAATAAAATGCTAAAAGAAATTATTATTACAAAGAATATTTTTTTTATAAATTATATCTCTTGCCTTATTTTTTCTATTAAAACTTCATTGTAATTATAATAAATTAGTCATTATGTTTTTATGGTCCAGACTCAATTTTTCAATGAAAAAAATATGTATTTCTCATATGATTTTTTATTTTACATAAATTTATCTGTCTTTTTTAATTTTGAAAATGTGTCTGGAAAATATATTTAGGAAATTTCAGGAATAGTTTACCACTTTTCTTTGAAGTAAGGGCCAGAAGAAGTCACATTTGAAACATTTCATATAATTAGAAATGTTGTGTTTATTTACTTTTTAATTCTTTTTAACTCTTTAAAAAAGAGCACAATCAGTGACACAGACACAAATAAATATGTATAACAACAAAATGAAATGAGCATTCAGAGATATTTACACTGATTTTTACACATCATTATTTTTCATTTCATTTTTTTATTTTTTTGAGACAATCTCACTTTGTCACCCTCAGTGGAGTGCTGTGGCATCATAGCTCACGGAAACTTCAAACTCTTGGGTACAAGCAATTCTCTTGCCTCAGCTTCCAGAGTAGCACAACCTCCAGCCAGTTTTTAGAGACAGTGTCTTGCTCTTGCTCAGGCTGGTCTCAAACTCCTTCGCTCAAGCCACCCACCTGCCTTGGCCTCCCAGAGTGCTAGGATTACAAGTGAGAGTCACCCATAAATATCTTTTTTAAAAACAGGTTGTACATATGAATGAGTTTTTTGTCCTAAGTGTTATTGGTGTAACAGTTATTATAATGTTTTCTATCATCATTTATTTATAAGGATTACATTTTGATGTTTTACATTCTCTGTTAAGACTGAGAATACCTCTCTTAAAATGTTGACTTCAGCATTTAATGTTTAATGTGGAAAAACAAAGACAAAGCTGAATAAGTCACATATTGCTATACACAAAGCTACCATAAATTTTTGTAGCTAAAATGACAAATATTTATTATCTCTCCCAGTTTCTGACAGTCAGGGATCTAGCAGCAGCTGATCTGGTGGTTTTAGTTCAAAGTGTGTAACAAAGATACAGTTCTTTGCTGGGCGACAGTGATCTCAAGATATAACGCAGTTTCAGAATTTGCTGCTAGGGCTGGGCGATGGCTCACACATGTAATCCCAGCACTCTGGGAGACCAAGGCAGGTGGATTGCCCGAGCTCACAGGTTTGAGATCAACCTGAGTCAGAGCTGAACTCCTGTCTCTAAAAATAGGCAGTTGTTGTGGTGGGCACCTGTACTTCCACCTACTTGGGAGGCTGAGGCAAGAGAATCTCTTGAGTCCAAGATTTTGATGCCACAGCATTCTATCGAGGGCCACAAAGTGAGACTATGTCTAAAAAAAAAAAAAGTAGAATTTGCTTCTAAGATCGTTCACCGGATTGTTGGTGTGCCTCAGGTTTTGGCTGACTCTGCCTCTAAGTTTCTTTCTCACCTCACAGGCCTCTTCATATTACTGCTCGAAAAAAAAATGACAGCTTATATTTCCTGAACCAATAATGGAATGGGGAGAATGGGGGAGACAGCAATATTCTGCTATATGCTATTTAGCACATTAACTAACCCTTCCAAAATATGAGAGGAGACTATTTAAAAGTGTGACTACGTGGACCTGGAATTTATTAAGGCCATATTGAAGGCCAGCTACCATAGTCCCTCCCAGCCTCAATGATGTATGTCCCTTCTATAAACAAAATACCCTCACTTCCTCATAAGGCCCTCCTAATCTTTTATTCCATTAAAGCATCAGCTCAAATCCAGAACCTTATATCTAAATCAGGTCCAGTAATGAAGGAGGCTCATACAGTATCGTTCCTGAGGCATAACCCTTTAAATACAATTCTTCTTGACCTGTAAAACTGAAGTGACAAGTTATCTGCCCCCTAAAATACCATGATAGAACTGACATAGACAACCCACTCAACGAAGGGAGAAAATGGGAGGAAAAGGTAACCATTTATCCAATGATACTCTGATGTTTAGCCAGGCAAATGCTTAACATCCTGTAAATTGTGTCTAACGGCCAGGAAACAGTTTTCCGACATCTCAGTTCCACCTCTGAATCTTACTTCTTTTTCATGAAAAGTAGCATGGATTCTTTTTCAGTCTGCTTACCACCAGTAGAATTTTGTGGATCAAAAGTCCTCTTTTCATTTTGTTTTATCTACGTCCTTTTCAGTTAAATATGGTAATAATTTTGAAGACCAAATTTCTTAAAATGTTTGTAATTCTTCTTGAGTCCCATACGATTAGATAAAAGCCTATTTCACAATCTCTGGTAGGTGGACCCTTCTCTACTTTGCATGTCACATAGGAAGGCTGAGGGACAAGGATCTTATGCCTCTTAAAAGTTCTAATGATAATTATAGGGAAATATGAGGCACATTTTTCACCTTTCTAGAGGGCCTCTTGTCTGACATGCAACCTTTGATCTTTCTGAGGTCGAAACCGAAGATGTTTTCAGCTTTATCTTTTGTCCCAAGTGTTGTTTTCCTCGGAATGTTTAGATTTGAACATTCCTCAGAATATTAGCATCCTTTTCCAAATGAAAAGGCTGTCAATTTTCAAAGTCACCAAGTGTGAATATTCTGTTTAACATTTCTTCCTTTTTTTCCATCTTGCTCCTTTTACATGTTAATATAAACAGGTAAAATAAATCAGACACTTTCAACACTATGATCAGAAATCTTACTGAGAGATGACTCTCCATAAATCTCTACTGTGTTTGCCTCTCTGACCTATTTCCAAAAATGTTTGCAATGACAGGCTTGGAAAATAGAGATTATATTGCCCTCCAGAAATTTCAGCCCAGGATGCTAAAGGTCAAGTCTCTCCTTCTGTAGCAAATGTATTACGTATTAGTTTTCTATTGCTGCTATAACAAACTTTAAAATACAAATAATAATGTACAAGATAATGTATAAAATATTTTAATGTATATTTATAATCATAACATACAAAGTATAATGTTTATATTATAATATGTAATTTTAAAATATTTTAACTTTTATATTGTAATATAAATATGTAATTTAAAAACTATTTTTAAGTTAATATTAAAAGTATATAAAAGTAAATTTGCTGAGGTTAGATTTGTGACCTAAGATGTGAATAAATTTTGGAGTATGTTTCATGGGGCCCTGAGAAGAATGTGTATTCAATTTTATTAGGATGAAACGTCCTGTAGATGTCTGTTAAATCCAGATGTTTAATGGTTAAGTTTATTGCAGCCCCATTCATAATTGCTAAGTCGTGGAAGAAGCCCAAATGCCCATCGACCCACGAATGGATTAATAAATTGTGGTACATGTATACCATGGAATACTATGCAGCCTTAAAGAAAGATGGAGACTTTACCTCTTT
>CAUYRH010142350.1:0-33408 GCA_963574655.1 Perodicticus potto | reverse complement strand
GCATCACAGCTCACAGCAACCTCCAATTCCTGGGCTCAAGCGAGTCTCCTGCCTCCGCCTCCCAAGTAGCTGGGACTACAGGCGCCCGCCACAACGCCCGGCCATTTTTTGGTTGCAGCCGTCATTGTTGTTTGGCGGGCTTAGGGCTGGATTCGAACCCACCAGCTCAGGTGTACGTGGCTGGCGCCTTAGCCCATTGAGCCACAGGCGCCGAGCCGATCCTGTAGAATTTTATCACCATGGGATAAACATATTGCCACCCATAGAGTCTGGAATACAATTACTTTCTATTTTAGAAGTCCTTCAGGGTATGCATTGTCTCTGAGTCCTCTATATAAATATAATTTGTTCCAGTCAGTTAAAGAGGAGGTTTTATTAGCTGCACAAATTCCACTTAACAATACATTTTAGTTACTTAACACTTAATATGACTATAGGCATGTAAAAGGGTAAAATCCATCTAGAATCTCTTTTATCATGTATAAATGATATTAAAATCAATATTTCACTAAAGGCAAAGTTACAGGAGAGTTTCCTGAAGGGAATTTGCAGCCTGGGGTTTTTGGCACATGAATCATTACAGCACGGCTTGTCACTATGTGGCTGAGTCTATTATGAAGAGTTTTGTTCTGGGTTGTGTTAGCGACATGGATTCTTTCTTATTTAATTAATTAATTTATCATTATTTTTTTTATTAAGTCATATATACATAGATCATCCTGGTGATTCAACTAAGTGAACTGTGGGTCTGTTACTGCGCCTCCAGAGGGCTGTGGGTTAGAACTGCGTGAAGCCACCTCCACCACCTCTCTGCTTGGCGGTTCATGTTGATGTTGACAGCTTATGTTTTACCTACTTCTTAAGAAGTGTGCATTGTCCCCTCTCCATGAGTTTCACTTTCCCCAGGAAAGCCTGAAATTTCATTTCAGTGCAAATCCACTCATACACTTTAATTTTGTTCTGGATACACATTGATCCTCTCTTATGGGAGTAAAGTCACTATTTTATTTGGAAGAGGAAGCATTTATCTGGAAAAATGTATCCGCTGTTTTTAAGAAGGCATAAAGAAAATTTTATTATTTTTAAATAATTTAAAATCTTTTAACATTGTTTTCCACATTCTGCTTTGGCACATCTCTGTTATTTTCTGTTCATTTCTGCTGTTGTCAAAAGTCATCAAATTAATGCAGACAATTTCTAATTGTGTATCTAGTACTTTGCTGGGGACTGGAAGGCAGGTTGTCTCCCTTGGGGAGCTGGTAATCTAATGGGGAGAGAAAAGGATGACGTATGTGTATCTACAATAATGAACAGAAAAATCATCTATAAGCAAATGCCAGATTATATGTACATTGCAATAATAACAAGACGTTAGAGATGATTGTACAATGGGTTCAGCGGATTGGAAAGAATATCGTGTGTACAGTGAAGAAACCAGTTGATGGCGTGAAGTAAGAATGGCAGGGTGAACCCTGAATCATGGAGGGAACATATGTAAAGTTGGTGAGGCCTGTAGGCCAGGGTCAAAGACTTTGACTTTGATTAAAAAAATAGTAGGAATATATTGTGGTTTCTGAATTAAGGAGATGGTATAGTGGCTTGCTTTATTTATGTATTTATTTGTTTCTTTGAGACAGAGTCTCACTTTGCGGTGCTCAGTTGAGTGCTATGGCATCATAGCTCACAGCAACCTCAAACTCTTGAACTCATGTGATTCTCTTGCCTTAGACTCCCTATAGCTGGGACTATAGGCATCCACCGTAATGCTTGGCTATTTTTTTTTTTTTTAATTAACAGATGGGGTCTCACTCTTGCTCAGGCTGGTCTCAAACCTGGGAGCTCAGGCAATCCACCCTCCTTGGCCTCCCAGAGTGCTAGGATTACAAGCACCCAGCGTGAGCCACTGCACCCAGCCTCAGTATAATGGCTTTAGAAACACGTATATGATAGTGACACGTAGAGATAATTTCTAGAGGGTGAATGTAGAGGCAAAGAAAACTTTAAAATATTATTATTCATATACTTAATGGGTTTCCTAATGTGTCGGAATGTGCTATTTTGTTCATTGTATGTTCAACTTTATTTAAGGTACAGATGTTAATCATGCTTGAACATTTCAGAGTGTGAAGATCTGGACCAGGGTGGGGAACCTGTGGCCTGCAATCCATACATTACCTTCTAGGTCGTTAGGTGTTGCCTTTTGACTGAATCTAAATGTTATAGAACAAATCCTTTTATTTTTATTAATACATTTTATTCACCTTTTTATTTTATTTTTTGATGAACATATTTGAAATGCCATAGAATAAAATAAGTTTCAATGAAATAATCCTTCCGTATTGACTGGTACAACGAGAACATTAGTAAGGCATAAGAGCTAAATTGATGGCTGCTACCCCCATGATTTAGTTCTAACTTCCCCTGTCTCACTGGTGTCACTACTGCACAAGGCTGGTTGGAGAAAGTTTGTGGGGGTGGAGTACGCCACTCCACCAGCTTTTCACAACAGTATACTGTGTTTTTGTTTGAAGTGTAATCTGTGAATAGTTGCAGAGCTTAGCAGTATTTTGAATTGTTTGCTTAAAAGTCCATTGTGTCAAAGAATACCAGGAGAATACTGAAAGAAGAAAACAGATTATTTTTAAAAAATGAGGATTGGGGATTGCAATATTATCTTGCCTCTACTAAAGATAAGATGATTCGCTTGCTTTGTGATACTGCAACATCAACATTAAAGAAATTCTGTGCTTATCAACATTATAATACTCATAAGGACCACAAATGTTTTAGAGGGAGGGGCACAGAAGGTTATATTGCAGAAAGTAAAAGATGAGAAACAAAAGCAAAGATAATTTTTTCAAGAAACAATAAGACCTATAAATAATGCCACTGAAGCAACATATAAAGTAGCTTATATACTTGGGGGAAAAAAGGAAGCCATTCAGTGAAGGAAGGCATTGTTGAAATTGTAGGATGCTTAGACCCTGATAATGTTTTGAAGTACAAATAACTGCCCCTTTCAAGGAGAACTGTAACTGAGTGGCAGCCTGAACTAGCCTTCAACTTAACAGAAAAATTTCGTGCAATACTTCAAAAGGAAAACATATATATTATTAAATTGCTTTGGATGAATGAACTGATACTACTAACTTGGCACAGGTTTTATACTGCATTTGGGCCATAACAGATTTTCTTTGCTAGGAAGAATTACTTGGTTTTTTTCCCTTTTATTAAGTCATATACACATAGATCATGAATACATTTATGCGCCTGTCGGGTACAGTGTGTTGATTTTTTTATACAGTTTGGAATGCTTACATCAAACTAATTAATATAGCTTTCACCTCATTTACTTAATTGTTTGTGTTAAAACATTTATGTTCTATACTTGGTAGATTTGACTTGTACCCTTGCAATATGCTTCATAGGTGTGATCCCATCGTTTACCCTCCCTCTATTGAACTTTCCTCCTCTCCTTCCATTCTCCTCTACTTCTTCTTAGTAAAGTATCTCAAGAATGGAAGAAAAGTATACAATACACTTAGTACTTTTATAAAACCAACCTATAATTACTCACACTTTCTTATGAAAGATAGATCACAACTATAGCCCAGGATGAAGGCGAGAAGGAGAAGGAAGAGTTACTTGTTTTGGGTACTCTTGCAAACAGAACAGAAGGAATAGACACTGTCAACAACTTTCAAGGTAAATGTTGTGAAATTGGATTGAATTTGGTAAATTAGTGAGTGTATTTACTCTCCTATGTGTGTGCACCTTCCATGACAGGAAAACATGAAGGGTTTATTGCTCAGATTTAAAACAAGTAATAACAAATCCAGCTGTTCTCATTTCTTTTCACTGTATCTTGCATCAGCAAAATCTGTGATAAAGCTAATATTTTAAGTGACACCTCACAAGAAGTTACAAGTCTTGTTAGTTATATTTGTGCAAATGCAACACAGCATTGTCAGTTTCATAGCATGCTAAAGTTGAATGGGGTATTCAGTGTGAGTTTAATATATCATTCTAAAATGAATGCAGGGACAGATGTTAGCCAAAACTTTATTTCTGAGAGAAGAGACAGTTAGATTTTATGAAGAACAGAATCAATATTGTAAATTATTGAAAAAAAATTCTGCAAGAATGCAACATTTCTGTGTGATATCATGTCAAATGAAAACAACTTGAATATTTCTTTGCAAGGTAAAATTGAATGTATATGTGAAATGTGGTAAAAAAAACCCAAGCATTTCAAAAAAGCTATTTTTTTTCCAAACACATACTCTTCTAAAGGAAATTTCCAATGAACCTTTTCTCCAGTTAGCAAAGGTCATTGATGAGCAGGATGATGTACGTGAATCATCGACCCATTAATTGGCATTTGAGAATCATGACATCACACTCAAATTAGCATTTCAGCCTCACCTCATTGATATCACCCAGGCACTTAAAGAACTACAGATGGAATTGATCGAGCTCTTGGTAGATGATATTCTAAACTCATTGTTTGATGCTAAGAAAGATCCAGCTGAAATATGGAAAAATGCAGTAGAATACCCGCATCTTTAGCAACATCCCAGAAAAATATTTTCTTATTTTTCAATCACTTATGGCTATGAATCTACGTTCTTCTACCTAACCAAAATCAAGATGCCCTTAAGGTACAAATGACTGATACCCATCTAGAGGATCACCTGAAAGTCTAGAGCTCTATTTTGCAGACAAATATTCATAGGCCCAAAGCAAATTAGAATTTTAATATATATGGACCAGGTGACCCTTAACATGACTAGAATGTGATTTTCCCTTATGAATTGGTAAGTGTAAAGAGAGTTTATCAAAACGTCTTCTTTTTTTTTTTTAATTTTAAGTGAATTTATTTCAGGCTAGTGTGAGGGTACAAGCAACCCGGTCAAAATATTTGATTTTGTTAGGTAGAATTCATCTCGTGGTTATGTCCCCCACACTAAAGGTGTGCTGAACACCCCCAGCCTATGCCTATTCAGTAAGTTTAGAATTAGATTCACATGTGTGTTCTCTACATTTGAGTTGGGAAACAATATAATGTATAAATGATCATAAATACAGATTACATAAATGCATGCTGTTTATGTTTACATACATAAACCTTATTACTTAGTTAAAAACTGAGGGATGAGTGATACTTCATGGTCACCATGGTAACTGAGGATCTCTGTATGTTTAGCTTATATCCTTGATGACCTTTGAGGGCACGGTATGTGAATTTATAAATTTTTAAATTAGAGAATTAGAATATTAGAATGGAAACCAAATTTGAATGTATTACAAAATTTTTCAGCTATAGGCAACATAAGGTTTACCATTTCTGTATAAAGTTTGGATTTTATCTACTCTATCCTAATACTTCAATTTCCATGAAAATTCATTTGATTTGATGAGGTTAAAGTGTGATCCATAGGGGCTGGCTCAGAAGGCAGTCTAACTGGTTGGCCATAGACTCCAGCATATCCCTGTCTGATAGTCTTCATACCTGCATTTTAGTTGCGTCACATACTTCAATTCTCCATGTTCTTAAAACGAGCAACTTCTAAGCAGGGTCCTGGAATCTGCACTCACATAGTACTTGAGTTTGAGCCTCTGCTAGTAGGTATGAAGAAGTATAAACTTGTAATTTCAGCATTTTAAAAGTATGTTTATAATGTAAAATATGACCTTATTTTTCTTTTCAGTATGACTTGAGAAGGTGTAAGATATATGCTTAGATTTTAGATTTCAGGTGTGGAAAGGAGAGATGAACAAAACTATCTTTTGGAGTGAAAAAGAAAACAACCTTGCAAGATGGCATACAAAGGTAGCCATTCTTGTCCTGATGTCTGTACATCAATATTAATACTAATTTCAGTATGAATCATTCTTTTTTGTTAACAGCCATTATATTGGTGATACTTGTAATTGCATAAGTTATAGATGGTAGGCGGCACCTGTGGCTCAAAGGAATAGGGTGCTGGCCCCATATGCCGGAGGTGGCGGGTTCAAACCCAGCCCTGGCCAAAAACTGCGAAAAAAAAAAAAGTTATAGGTGGTAACTGCATGTTATTGTATAATCATAACAAACATTAAAATATACTTTTATATCAAGTTTCAGAAAGAAACCAAAATAAAGAATTATGAGTGTTTAGCTATTAAGGGTATAAAATAAAGGGCATTTGAGTAGATGATGTGCCTGACTTCAGCTTCCCTATTTAGCCAGACTAAAAAATAATTTTCAGAGTACTGAGTAATCAGTTGACCCGAAGCTACACTAAAGTTCTTAAAAATTGCAAAACATCTGTGGTACCAAAGAGCATGAAACACTGTATACTTTCAGTGTTTTCATTTTAGTGGATGAAGTCAGAATTCAGACACTTAAGTACACGCTGTTACTTATAAGACTTTTTGGGTTCTTTATAAAGGACATGTGATATTTTTCAAAATTATTTCATTAACTTGCAGTCAAGTATGTTCTGTACACTTTCATAAAAACTGATCACTCAGTAGTGACCACCAAATAATATATATTTCTCTCTGTGTGTGCGGGCACAAGCATGTATGCGTAAGGATGATACTTTTTGACCAATTTGTGTTAAAAATAATAAAATATCTTTTCTACTTGAGAGTTCACACTGCAAATATATTACTTTTTTATCTTATTTTTAATGGAAAAATAATAATTATATATATATGGGGTACAATGTGATGTTTCAATATATGTATACATCGTGTAATGGTCAAATCAGGCCAATTAACATATTTTTCACCTAAAATATTATTTCTTCATATGAGAACATTTAAGATCCTCTCTTATAACTATTAATATTTTGAAAAACCCCATATATTATTATTAACTAGAGTTATCTTCCTGTGGAATCAAACATCAGAACTTGTTCTTCCTAGCTGTAATTTTGTATCTATTGACTCTATTGACCCGTCTTCCATTTCTCCATCCATCACCCCCATTCTCACCCCTGCCAGCCTGTAGCAACCACAATTCTTCTTTCAACCTTTATGAATTTGATCTTTGCAGATTCCACATATAAGTGAAATGATTTGGTAATTATCTCTTTGTGCCTGGCTCATTTCACTTAGCACAATATCTTCTAGATTCATTTGTGTTCTTGGAAATGACAGAAGTCCTGTTTACATAAATGTAATCATGGGGTACAATGTGTTGGTTTTATATACAATTTGAAATATTTTCATCAATTGGTTGACATAACATTCATGGCATTTTCTTAGTTATTGTGTACAGACATTTATTTACATTTAGTAAGTTTCTTAGTTATTGTGTACAGACATTTATTTACATTTAGTAAGTTTCACCTATACCTTTCTAAGATGCACAGTAAATGTGGACCCATCAATTACTCAATACTCTCCCTCCACCCATCCTCCCCCAACACCATTTATTGAAGAGCCTATCCTTTCCTCTTTGTGTGTTCTTGGCACCTTTGTTGAAAATCAATTGACCATAGATGTATGGGTTTATTTCTGGGCTATCTGTCCTATCCCATTGGTTGATGGGTCTGGTTTTACACCATGACTAAGCTATTTTGATTACTACAACATTTTTGCCCATTTTGAAGTCAATGTGATGCCTTCAACTTTGTTCTTTATGGTCAAGATTGTTTTAGCTATATGAGGTCGTTTGTGGTTTCATAAAAATTTTAGGATTGTTTTTTCTATTTCTGTGAAAAAAATTAGAATTTTGACAGGATTCTATTGAATCTGTAGTCTGCTTTGGGTAGTATGGATGTCTTGACAATACTAATTCTTCTAGTCCACAAACATGGGACATTTTTTATTTGTGTCATTTTAAATTTCTTTAATCAATGTTTTATAGTTTTCGGTATATAGATCTTTCACTTTCTTGGTCAAATTTACTCCTAAGCATTTTATATTTTTTGATACGATTGCATGTAGGATTTTTAAATTCCTTTTTTAGATAGTTTGTTTTTAGTTTATGGGAAACACTTGGTTTTTGTTAATTTTGTATCCTACATCTTTATTGAATTTTTTTATTAGTTCTAACAGTTTTTGGTGGAGTTTTCAGAAATATACATATATATATATATATATATATATATATATATATAAAACCATGCTATGAGCAGGAAGACAATTTTACTTCATCATTTACAACTTAGATGGCTTTTGTTTCTTTCTCTTGCTGAAGTGGTCTAAGTGCTAGGACCTCCAGTGCTTGTTGAGCAGAAGTGGTGATAGAGGGCATCCTTGTCTTGTTCCTGATGGAGGAAAAGCCTTCAACTTTTCACACGGAGTATGATGTTAGTCATGGGCTTTTCATACATAGCACAGTTTTTACAGAATTGAGGAACATTTCTTCCATTCGTCTTCATTTATTGTGTGTTTTTACCATGAGGGTTTTTGAATTTTGTCAAATGCTTTATTTGCCTCTATTGAGATGATTTTAGGGCTTTTTCCTTTCATTTTATTAATACGATGACTCACACATTGATTTTCACATCTTGAACCAATCTTGTGTTCCAGGGATAAATTTCACTTGGTCATGGTGAATGACACTTTTAACGTACTGTTGAATACAGTTTGCTAGTATTTTGTTGAGAATTTTTATGTCTGTGTTCATCAGGGATAACAGATGGTTGTTTTCTTTTCTCATAGTGTTTTTGTGTGGCTTTGAGATCACGGTGATATTGACCTTGTGAAATGAGTTTGGAAGTATTCTGTCCTATTCAAGTTTTTTGAGAGAGTTTGAAAAAGTATTGGTAATTAAATAATTACTATGAAGCCTTCTGGTTATGGGCTTTTCTCTGATGGGAGACTTTTGGTTATGGATTTAATCTCCTAACTTGTTAATTATATGTTCACATTTCTAATTTTTTCATAGTTCAGTCTTATTGGCTTTATGTTTCTAGAAATAGATCCACTTCTTCTGGTCATCCAATTTGTTGGTGTATAATTGTTCATTGTAATATCTTAAGATCTTATGTATTTCTCTATAATCAGTTGTAATCTCTCTCTTTTAATTTATTTTCTTAAAACTTTAGATGGATATGAAGGTACAAATGTTTAGGTTACATTGTTTTTGTTTCTAAGGTAAAGTTCAAGTTGTAGTTCAGCCCTTCACCTCAGGGCACATTAGGTGAGATTCCCCCCAATCACCCTCCCTCCTCCCACCTGCCTTGTCCCTCCTCTCCTCTCCCAGGCTATACTTGGTGTTTTTCTTTCACGTGGGCTTATAGTTGTCTATATGTTAGCTTCATATTAGTATTGAGTACAGTGGATACTTGCTTTCCCATTCTTGTGATATTTTACTAAGAAAAAGGTGTTTCAACTCCATCCAGGTAAATACAAAAGAGGTAAAGCTTCCATCTTTTTTACAGCTGAATAGTAGTCCATGGTATATATTTGTTAATCCACTCATGAGTTGATGGGCACTTGAGTTGTTTCCATGTCCTGACAATTGTGATTGAAGCTGAAATAAACATCTAGTGCAGATGTGCTTGTGGTACAATGATTTTTATTTTCCTTCTAGGTCAGAGGTTCTTAAACTGAGGGTCGTGACCCATAGGAACTGTATTAAAGTGTTGTCGCATTAGGAAGGTTGAGAACCACTGTTCTAGGTAGATACCTAGTAATGGGATTGCAGGGTCAAATGGAAGGTTTATTTTTAATTCTTTGCCTGAGATTCATGAATTACTGTTGTGCAAATAAACTATTTAACATTATAATGTGCCTAAGTTTATCCTTTAATACTTGTACAGCTGCAACTCATTGTACTTTGATGTTGTAGACAAGCTGGAGGGATACACAAAGCATAGCAGGCTGTGTTGGGAATGTCTTAGTGCCCAGGGTAGGGTCCCTAGTGCCCAGGGTAGGGTCCCTATTCAAGCCCTTATAATATACTCAAACACAGATGGGGTGAGTGGGGAAAGAGAGGCAGAGAGTGAAATCAAGATGGTCCAGAATGGGTACACACTAGGCTACACTTCTTTTTCTCCTATTGCCAAGGAAATATATCATCTTGCTGTATCATACATATGAAGGCTCAGTATCCCTAGTCACACTGAAGTAGAGCATTGAGACACTTATGCAGATAATTCAAGTCACAGAGATAAATCCTCCCTGTTTGTATGAATTGTCTCAACACTGCAGCCAAATATGTATTTTTAGGTCATGAATTATATAGATAATTACTTCAATTCATCATTTTACTTTTTTCCCAAGATTTTCACAAATTCAACCTTGGTGAAATACAAAGGAAGAGATATGTGTGCCAGAAATTCAAATTTCTCTTAGATTTATGTGTTATTATTCAGGCTGCCACCTAATTTCCTCTGGGGATATCACGATTTCGTATATATTCTGAATACATAGCAATTCACTTATTTTCAATTGGCAGTGTGTGATATTTGCTGTACACTTTGAGAAACCCTTTCCTATTTAGGAAGACTCCTTGAGAGACTTATATTCTTTGACATTTTTTAATCTCACCTTTAATCTTTTCCTTCTACAATGGTACCCCCAGAAATAGAGGCCCAGTGTCATGAAAGCCCAGTTTAATCTCTATTAGCTGTGGACACTGAGGGAAGTATGTTGTGGATATTATGAAAGAAAACACTTTGAAGTGATTTGCACCCTGTGCTTTTGTGATGTTAGCTATTTGGGGATATATAGCATTTCTAATACAATCATGAAGTCACATTATGAAAACTCAGAAGAACATGGAAAATCATCTCATTTTCTAATTTTTGCCTTTAAATTAGCAACTCCACCTCCACAGTGTGAAGAACATCAGCTTTATTCTGCTTAAACTGAGCTCTGCCTTTGCCCTCAATTCACTGAATGCTTTGCACATATGTGGTTTAAGATGGGGAAGATGGCAGTTAATATTTTGATTTTAAACTTTTTTCTTGGTGGCCCAGTTAATATATGCAAGAAAAAAGTGGATTTCTCAAATTGGTTTAACCCTTAAAGCTCCATGTGAGTGGTACACATTCAGCACATGAAAGGCCAGGGAATACTTCTGGTGCTTTCACATAAACCAAATACTCTTTCAGGAGAAAACTAAGGTTTGGGTCTACTAAAGATTAAGTCATTCCTGTGGAAAGCTTATAAAAACACGAGAGGGGTACAATAACCATGAAACTACTTGTCCACTAACACATCTGTATTGTGTATTTTGATAAAGGCTCAGTTATCTCCTTATACCTGGTGCCAGATTTGCTTGTTGCCACCTGATGAGACGGACAAGCTGGAGGGGGGTTCCAGGGAAGCCCTCATCAGGAGGACTTGCACAGAAGTGAGCAGAGACCGTATCATTGAAAATAGTACCAGGGCTTTGAAAAGAAGTCAAGGTCAGATAGCAGGGAATGATACAATTCGAGTCCATACAGAGGTTTAGGCTGAAGCTGTTGTCCCAGTTACCTTTAGATCAAGTAGATACTGATTAATTTCTCTTACAAGTTCATCCTTGATTTGGCTTCTGCCTACATCTCCAGTTTTTTTTCTCTCTGGTTCCCAACTCCCATTCAGCCTTGGGCCAGTGAACCTCATTTATGTCCTTATCGAGGCTAGCTCCCCTTTAGCACTAAACCTTCATCTATACCATCTCTCTGTGTGGAAACCTCTTCCCTCTATCCCATCTTTTTCTTGCTACCTGATGTACCTTAGAAAAGAAGCACTTTGTTTAGAGGGAGAGTCCAGTGTGCTTGGGAGGGATGTAGAAGATGCATCAGCAGTCGGTTGTGCTTTTCTAGTCGACACCATTAGGAAAATTTAGAGGACACAGAGAGCCTTTGAGGAACTATGGTCAACTACCTGCAATGTTGTTGTGGAGGAATACATGGATTTTTTTTTTCAAGACAAGAGTCTTATTCTGTCAGCTAGGTTAGAGTGCTGTGGCATCATCCTAGTTCACAGCAACCTCAAACTCCTGGACTCATGTGATCCTCCTGTCTCAGCCTCCTGAGTAGCTGGGACTAGAGGCACCCACCACAATGCCTGGCTAATTTTTCTATTTTTAGCAGAGACAGTTCTCGCTCTTGCTTAGGATGGCCTACAACTCCTGAGTTCAGGGGATTCTCCTGTCTTGGCCTCCCAGAGTGCTGGGATTGCAGACATGAGCCACTAGGCCCAGTCCTTTTACTTTTAATCAACCACCTAGTCTTTTTAGGTTCCTGGCAGAAACATTAACCTTGAGTTCCTCACTGCTCAACTCTTTCTCAATAAGGGGAATAATGCCCATGGAGGGACAGGCAATATCTATTTCTCTCAATAAGTGTTGTCGCCCTGGATCATGCTGCTTTATCAGAGAGCAGTGAATGGCTTTGAGTGAACTTTACTTTGATGTCCTGCTCTTTTTTTTTTTTTTTTTTTTAACAGAGGCAAGCTCTTTATTATTGACATGGAATGTTGCCAAAATGGATAGTTTATACAGTATCTATCATTGTGCAAAACAGGGAGAAAATATATATAAGCATTTGCATTTGATGCACAGAATATTTCTAGAATACAACATAAGATAATACTAATAGTCACATACTAGCAGCCACTAGTAGAAGTGAGAGCCTAGAAATAGGAAAACGAGGGAAGAGAGAGATGCTGACTTATGACTTACATCTTTTTCTGTCTTTTAAATTTATACTGTATACATATATTATCTATTCAAAATTAAATAAATTCAACAAAGGAGGTAAAGAAAAGCTAATAATGAAACGGAGATGAGGGTAAGCCACAAGCTCCAAAAAGGAGGAAAAATACCTTGAATTTGTTTCCAGGAGTGACAGAGTCCATGGCAAAGCTGTGTCTGTCTGCTCATCTTGCTCTGACGAATCCGTCTCTTCCATTGTCGCATCTCCAGCTCAGACGGAAGAAGAGCTGTCAGGTAGGGGATGGTGAAGGGTCTGGCAGCAATCAATGGAAATGTGCTGACATCATCTTTGAAAAGACTCTGGGTCTCGCCTATCTTGGCCATGAACCCGGTGAGTGCCCGTTCCACATAGCGCCTCTGGGATGCGGCCTTCTCTCGCAGGACTTGGTAATCCGACGCAGGCTCACGGTAGGTCGGAGTTTTGATGTAGGTGTGGGGATCGGGGAACTCAGGAAAATGCCTGGGGATGTGTGGCGGGTGGGGTCGGTTCTGCCCTGCTGTGAGGGCCTTGGGGGTCACTGGCTGATTGGTCACTGGAGGAGCAGTGATGACCATTCTCTGAGACCGTTTTGCATAAGCTGGGAGAGTGTCCACATTGAAACACATCTCAACAAGTGTGACCATGATGTCCGACAGTGTGGACGGAGTCCTGGCTGTGTGCTCACAGTAAGACTTGGCACTCCTCCCAATTTCTGAAATGTAGCTCTGCAGCATCTCTGTCAAAGTTTCCACGGATGCTTTTTTAGCACTCTCAAACCCTGCCTCTGTCAGCAAGGAGCTCACAACCACCTGCAGGGTTCTCCTCCGGGCCAAGTGGTAGTTATCAGCAGGGTTAGTAGACTGTTGACTTCCTGATCTCGTTCCGCAGCCGGCCCCGGTCGTAGCCGCCGCGTTGGCCATCTTGCTCTGGCCTGATGTCCTGCTCTTTGTGCACCATGTGGAATCCCACCCTTTGTGAAGTACTTACCTGTAAATGCCCATATTTATTAAGGGGATGTCATTAAATATGATCCACACTTGATGACCCAGCAAGTTCACTCTTAGATCTATTACCAAGTGAAACTCTTGTGTATTTTCAACAGAAGACATGTACACAATACTTGCAGTGCCACTATGAGCTGTTTTGCTACAGCCCTCAAATATCCCAAACAACCACCAGTGAAGGAGGAAATGAATGGGACACGTGAGCATCACATAATGGAAGGTTATGAAGCAATCCAAACAAATGAATTAGAGCAACATACGCCGATACAGATGCATCTTAGCAGTACAATATTGAGTGAGAAAATATGTCCTAAAAATTACATACAAAATGATATCCACTTTTATAAAGTTGAAAACAACTAAAACAAGAGAAAGTAAAATTTTAGAAGTATATATAAATTCTGTACATTGGGCTGGGTTGGGACCACAGAGGAGGTGTAGGCTAACGTCAAGGTCCGATCTTTGGTCACTGGTGGTAGATTCACAAATGATTACATTATTAAATGATTACATTATTAAAACTCACACAGTTCACTCACTAGAAATGGAAAGAAAAGAACAAAGTCTCCTTATGAGGGCTCTTGGGAAATAAAAAAAAATTCAGATGAGAGAAATCCAAGCTTTTCCTTTAAAATTGCGGTTTTCTATTATATTAATTCTAAGAGTTTTCTTTTTGCTTTGGCTACTAGGAGGCCAGGTCAAATGTACAAGGCCACCTTCAGTAATTATGTAGTAACTAGGGTATACATTTGAATCCTGATTTCATCTTATTATCCTACCCTAATTTCTCTTAGTTTTGATTTCTTAAATTTACCTAGAAATCTTATTGTAGGTATTCCTATTAACCTCCTGCCTTTAAATTCACAACTCCATCTCCACTAGACAGAGGATATGAATGAATGAAAACAGAGTCGCCTAAGATTAATTAATGTTCAGCATCTATTGCTCAAAAATGAGGGTGGCAATTGGCAGGGGGTTGGGGTGTTATTCCACAAGTATTGTGCCTGTGTGTTTTGCCGTTTGAAGGAAGGGAAAGGAGGATGTTTGTTAAGATTAGCCTGGGGTGGGAGAAATGTGCTGGGTGGGTTCTCCTCAAACACATGTTTTTATATGTTTAAGTAGTCCTGTAGAATGCCCATTATACAAAGGAAGTCATCTATCACTAGTACCTAGTGCTACAGATTGTAAGGCAAACAGAATAAATTAGACTCTAATCTTAGAAAATGATGTGAAAGTTTCCAGAAAATAAAATGGCAGAGGTTGAGAAGTGGAATAGCCCCTTCCCCGGGAAGGCATATGCTTATCAACAAAACACAGATCTAAGTTATTGGAACTAATGTTTCCTTGGGTCTGGATTGCTTATGATAGATTTGACTGCAAAAGATAATTTTCCATGTTGGAGGTGAAATCTAATCAGAAATGTATTGTCCAGGATTGGTTTGGCTTTCATGGTTTCCCCAAAGAGATGTTTAACTTCCTAAACTCAGATCCAGTGGATATAAAATTCAGAAAAGTAACACTTCTCATTATACCACATTTAAAAAGTATTTTGGGTTAAAGATTCTAATGGGCAATATTATATTTTAATTATTTGAGAAATCTATACATTTCTAAAAAAACAACTTGTAAAAAATTTTTAATGATCAGCCACAATCTATTCAGTAAATATGGCATCTCCAAAATAATTAGTTAATAGAACCTAGTTAATAGAACTTCTCTTTGGCATATCCTTCTAGTTTGGTTACATTTGGAATCAAAGAATTTAGCTGGGTTTTGAGTTTCTCAGTAGTCTTGCATATTAATTAAATGGAATAATACTTCTCAAAAACAACTGAATGTAAAATTTTATTTGTATTTTTTTAATTAAGATTTTATTTTTAAATAAGCCAAAGAGTTTCAGAAGATAATTTCCTCAAGTGTGAAATTAAAAGTTTAGATGTCTCTTCTTCATTACTAAGACATTGGAAACTTAATGCAGAAAGAAGAAAGTTTTTCTCTAACTTATGAAGGAAATTCCTAGCATTTCAAGACACAGTTGACACATACTGGTTAGTTTAATTGTGAAGGTGGTGCTAATTAGAGTGAAATCTGCAAGTTCTATCATTTAAAAGATACTTAGTTTTGTTTATTCACTCTACCATATGTAGCAACATTCTTACCAATTGTTATAGGTGACCAAGCATTTATTAAACACTTTTTATATGTGAAGCAAAGTGGCAGGTATAGTAGAGAATATAAAGATGAATAAAATAATAATTTCTGTCCTTAAGGAGAGAAATTGGTTTCCCCAGAGTATGGAAATCCATTTGTTGAAATTCTATTCAACAAATAGAATTTCTATTATTCATTAATAGGAATATGGCAGGCCAGGCAAGATGGCTCACACCTGTAATCCTAGCATTCTGGGAGGCAGAGATGGGTGGATTGCCTGAGCTCATGAGTTCAAGATCAGCCTGAGTCAGAGTGAGACCTTGTCTCTTAAAATACAGCTGGGCATTGTGGTAGATGCCTGTAGTCCCAGCTACAGGGAGGCTGAGGCAAGAGAATCGCTTGAGCCCAAGAGTTTGAGGTTGCTGTGAGCTATGAGGCCATAGCACTTTACTGAGGGTAACAAAGTGAGACTCTGTCTCAAAAAAAGAAAAAAAAAAAAAAGGAATATGGCAAATAGATGAGTGTATTTAAAGGATGCAATGGCATAAGAATAGCATAAGGTAGAAGGACTTAGATTCAGTTTTGCTCATCAAATAAGGCCTTGATGGATTGGGTAAGCATATATCCTGGTTTGTTTGGGATAGTTTCAGTTTCCATCCATTGTCCTGGGAAAACTATCAGTAGGCCTTCTTCCACTCTCAAAAACATTCCAGTTTTTTAGAACATACCAAGAAACTACAGAGAAATACAGCATTTCAGTTTAGAAGACAAATCACATTGTTATCCTATTTAGGGAGAAAATAGCATTTATTTATTTATTTATTTTTTATTGAATCATATCTGTGTACAATAATTCAGTCATGGGATACATGAGAAAGTTAATAATTTAGACAGTACGGTACCGCTTGTTGACTGCAGGGCATGGTAACTGGAATGTACCTGTCACCCTGACATTGGAAGTTCTTTTGTGATTGGTGTCATTGCTGTTGTGTCCCACAAGGCTCACCTTTGAAGAGGTACTGGCAGGTCAGCCGATGCCGTTCCTCTTCCTCTTTGTGGCCTTCCTTGGGGGACAGGGAAAGGCAGAGCGGTAACAGACCTCTTCCACCAAGGTGAAAGAAGCACTGGGTCTTATTTAGTGAACACAGGAGGAAATTGGGGGTGGTAGGAGGAAAATAAGGGCAGAGAAGAGAAAAGAGAGAGGAATAGGTGGCTCTGCTGTGGTGGTCTGCACCTGCCTCTAAGCTGGGCACCGTGCTGGCTCAGAGCAGACCGTCCCCGTCTCTCTGCCCATAGGTCCTGCCTTGCGGCTATCTAGATAAAGAGGCCTCCTAGGCTCCCCTTCCGTTGTCCTCTTGCCTCTGCTGCTCAATCATTTTCATCTTTCTTCCTGTGTTCCCTGTGTCAGTGGTGGTTCTAATGGAGACAGTTTTCTGGGATTCTGACCTTGGCAGCTGATCTCCTTATTGATGACTTCCTGGCCCTCTGTTTGCTTCCCATCCGTCCTGTCAGCTCGGTTTCAGATCTCATTCCATGCTTCCCTGTTCTAAGCTGACTCTCAGCTTCTTTCTTTCCTCTCTAGGAATCTGTAGGCGTCGTCTGTCCTTGTGTAGTTGAGGCGTCTGCTTCTGCGTGTGGGATACCTGCAGCAGCCTTGCGACTTTTCCCTTTTTGCTTTACTGAATGTGAGTTTTGCTTCCTTTCTCTTATTTTCCTGCCATATCTGCTTTGCTTCCATGTGATTGAACACCTGTATTGTGCAGTAGCATCAGTGGAATGAGCAAAGTGAGTGAGACCAGCCTGAACAAGAGCAAGGCCCCATCTCTACTAAAAATAGCAAAAATTTAGCCAGGTTTTGTGGCGGGCACCTGTACTCCCAGCTACTCAGGAAGCTGAGGCAAAAGGATCATTTGAGCCTAGGAGTTTAAGGTTGCTGTGAGTTAGGCTGATGCCATAGCACTCTAGCCTGGGCAACAAAGTGAGACTGTGTCTCAATAAAAAAATGTTACCTATTAGATTTTGGGAGGTGTGCTGATTCCATATAGTACCTGCCATACCATAAGCTGGTAATTGTTTAAATTCTCTAGAGTTTTTATGTTCCTTATTGGCCAATTAGGGTCGTTTACCTTGCACATGCCTCGTGATTCTGCTTTTCACGTATGGGTAGGATGTCTCAAATAACTTAAAAGCCTTTATGGCCACCACCTATTTAGATTTTGTTTCAGGGATAAAATTACTTGTAGTTGAATGTGTGTGTGTGGGATGCTTTTATTGTCTCCCCTGTGTAATTTGGAACTATCCTGAATGAGTTCTGTTCACTCTGCAAATATAGTCACCCATTAGGATCTGTAGGGGACTGGGCCAGGACCCTCTGAGGATCCGCAGATCCACTAAATGCTAATTTAAATAATCTCTTGATTATTTATAATACCTACTACAATATAATCATGTGAATAGTTGCCATACTGTGTTGTTTTTATTACTTTCAGTTGTTGTATTGTTATTTTTTGCCCCCCCCCCAAATTTTCAATCTGAAGTTGTTTGAATCCATGGATGCAGAAACATGTAGCTATGAGGGGCCAATTGTATTTCTTGTGTGCCTCTTAGGTGCTAGGCATTATGTTGTCGCCTGGGAACTAAACAAATGTGGTCTCTGTTTGTGGGGCTTGCTAATCTTTAGCCTTCCTCACCTATATGCCTTGGTTTGAACTCTACCAGTGTTGGTCTTTGTTACAACATTGTTGTAAGGCAAATTTGATTTAAGAACCGTATTTGGGGGCTAGATAAACAGTTTCTGAACTTTATTATTGGCATTGAGTCAGGGAAGAATGGTGTTATTTTTGAGAAGTAATAAACACTGAATTCCTGGAAAATAAGTACCATTTTCCTGGCGTTATAAATGACTTAAGTTACTAATTGTAACCTGAATAATAGCTGGGGTTGTCTCGAACCTCCATTACTTAGCCTTTGGAATGTTCAACATTTTTTCTGTAGTTTTCTTTTCTTTTTTTTGAGACAGAGTCTCAAGTTGTTAACCTGAGTAGAGTGACGTGGCAACATAGCTCACAGCAACATCCATCTCTTGGGCTCAAGTGATCCTTCTCCCTCAGTTTTTCTATTTTCAGTAGAGAAGGGGTCTTGCTTTTGCTTAGGCTGGTCTCGAACTCATGAGCTCAAGCAATCCATGCCTCGGTCTCCCAGAGTGCAAAGGATTACAGGAGTGAGCCATCATGCTCAGCTTTTTCTCTAGATTTTTATGACTTTCTGCAGGAATTATTATCTCATGCTCACTTCTTTTTCCAGAAGTTTGCTTCCAGAGTATTGGTTGAGTGATGGATTATCTTGTTTTCTTACAGTTTGTGACTGTTGCAATCCCATCAACCCAGAGATGAAATCCTTTCATTGATGTCCACAGGAATACTCCACTCACACAAGTTTGGGTGTGGTGAAATTTACCAGTTATTTGCAGAAATAAGAGTAGATTTTGTAGATCATGCAGATGTGTCAACATTCAAAACTTAATGCTATACTTCCCTATTTTTTTTTCTTTTTTTTTTTATTGTTGGGGATTCATCGAGGGTACAAGAAACCACGTTACACTGATTGCTTTTGTTAGGTAAAGTCCCCCTTACAATCGTGTTTTGCCCCCCAAAAGATGTGGCACACATCAAGACCTCCTCCTCGCTCCTTCCCTCTCTCTGCTCTTCCTTTCCCCACCCCTCCCTCATTCTTTCTCTCTCTGCTCTCCCCTTCCCCCACTCCCACCATGTCGTTAATTGTCATTGATTGTCCTTGTATCAAAATTGAGTACCTGGGATTCATGCTTCTCCATTCTTGCGATGCTTTACTAAGAATAATGTGTTCCACTTCCATCCAGGTTAATACAAAGGCTATATACTTCTCCATTTGAAAAAATACCTTGGTCTTATACGCCAATCCAGGCTCCAGCCTTGGGCTGGCTCCTTGGTGGCTCCTCTCTGTTCTCCCTCCTCCCATCTCTTTCTACTCTAACCCCACTTCTCATTCCTACTGATTTCTGATATAGAACAATCTAGAGCTTAATTTTTGTTTCTTTGAATCTTGCTAATGCATGTTCTCAGGGTCAGGGGTACATTTTTATCCCCTTCCCCCTATTTATATTAAAAAAAAATATTCAAGTGTCTGATGTTGGTTTTTCCTTGTTTTATCTGTTCTTCCTCACCTGCTGGCGAGGTGCCCGTCACAAGTGAAAGGGCAGGCAGTAGGTCAGGCTCACAGTAGCAGAGTGACCTATCCATGAGTAAGTGTCTATCTATACTTGGCAGAAGTAGTGCCTCAACAAGGAATTCACAAATCAAAGCTGAAGTCAGACCCCATCAAAGCCTTCCCCCAAAGCGACAGCCTCCTTCTTGGGTAAGCTCTCCTGTGGACTCCTCTGGAGGTAAGTGTGTTTTCTTGTAGAGAAATTGGTGACTTTGTTTCTCCTTAGTGGAGTGGAGAACTTTAGGAGGACCACAGAGAGGAGGAAAGAAAGGAGGAGAGTGTTGGAAATCCCCAAACTTTGCTTCGTCTGAAAAGTTTGTGGGAACTTTAGTTGTATTTCAGGTTAGTTACTCAGATGAATGTCCAAGGTTTTGAATATCATTATGGAATGTCCACATTTCAGTTTAATCATTAGGCAGACTCTCTAATGAAACATACTATAAGATTTGCTACTGAAAGGCTTTTGATTGAGAAAGGGATTCTAGGCATTAAATTGAGTGTAATTATTAACTCTACTGCAGGAAGGCATGGGGAATGTGTGGTTTAACTCACTAATCTTAACTTAGGAATTCTGGTCCCAAGGGGCCTCAAAAGGGGAACTACCAAAGAAACTTGTAAACATTTCTTTCTTTAACTTGAGGAAGACACTTTAGATTATGTTAACAAGGTTAACTAATTTATTGAAGAATAAAAGAAAATAAAGCCGGCTTTTGTAAATTCTTCCAATGACAATTGAAGGTCCTCCTCAATTTTTTATTTTACATGTTTTCTCACTAATCTAATTGCCAAATAAGAAGCATTCTTTTAAGGAAGCCAGTTTGCGTCAGTGACCTTGGTGATTCCAAGATGTCTATGACCTTGGTAAGGCTCTATGAAGAATTTTCTGCTAATGAACAACTGGCCGTATTTAGTTTTTCATCCACATTTTCTTGTTTTACCTTTTTTCAGGGGTGTGTGTGTGTGTGTGTGTATAGGTAGTCCCCAACTTACAAACATCTGACTGACATATGATTTGCACTTATGAACAGAGGCTATTACAGGTAATAGGTAAATGTACCTGTTAAAACTTACTTATAGGCTCTGCACCCATAGCACAGTGGTCACGGCACTAGCCACATGCACCAAGGGTGGCGGTTTTAAATGCAGCCCAGGCCAGCTAAAAAACAATGACAACTGCAACAACAAAATAGCTGGGTGTTGTGGTGGGCGCCTGTAGTCCCAGCTATTTGGGAGGCTGAAGCAAGAGAATCACTTAAGCCCAAGAGTTTGAGGTTGCTGTGAGCTGTGACACCATGGCACTGTACCCAGGGCGACATAGTGAGACTCTGTCTCAAAAAAAAAAAAAAACAAACAAAACTTACTTATAAATTCCACTTAAAAACAGACTTACAGAACCTATCTCTTGTAATGTGGGGACTACCTACAAATGTACACGATGTGTGTTTGAACAAGAGTGAAAAAGAGAGAAGTGTTATGTCAATCTGTGAAATATTACTCTAATGAAAAATATCCATTAATAATTTCAGTCAGCTCTAACCAAAAGCTGAAAGGTTGGCAGTTTTCCTTTGGCCTTTAATGTGTATCATGGCATTTGTTGCAAATACCTTCCATCACCTCTTTGGTATTTCAACATGATTTTAGGAAATTTAATGTCTGTGAAATTGGCAGACACATATTAAAGCATGTATAATTTTTTATTCTTATTCTAGTAATAAGCTGTTCTAAACAAAGGGATAAATTTAGTAAGTATGAAGAAAATAATTATCAACCTTTTAAGAAAAAATTAAAAAGTATCTAGTAAAATATCAATTGCTAACTAAATGTGTATGTTTAAAAATGCCACGTATTTGTCTTTCTGAGGCTGACTTATTTCACTTGGTATAATGTCCTCCAGATTCATTGATGTTGCAAATAACAGAATTTCCCTTATTTTTATGGCTGAATAGCATAGCTCACTTATATGTAAGATCTAAAAAGTCAAACTCATGAAAATAGAGAGTAGAATGTTGGTTACCAGGGACTAGGGGTGGGGATGGGTGGGAAATGGGGAGATGTTGGTGCAAGGGTACAAAGTTTCAGTTAGACAGGAGAGATAAGTTTCAGAGATGTGTTATACAGCATGCTGATCATAATTCGTATTAATGTATTACATATTTGAAAATTGCTAAAAATAGATTTTAAAAGTTCTTACCACAAAAAAGATAACTATGTGAAGCGATGACTATGTTAATCGCTTGATTTAATCATTTTACAATGTATACCTATATCATAATATTGTATTGTACCCCATACATACATACAAATGTCATTTGTCAATTACAAATAAATAAAAATACTACTTAATTGAATTGTCAGATTCTTCTCCACAAAATATTTCATTTCACTTTCTGCTAAAATAAAGTCCTTTTGGCAACTCTATCAGCAAAAACTATTGAACAAGAAAGAGCTTTTTATTTTTACACTGAATATAGTAAGATGGAATTTTAGGAATAAGGAGTACAGTGAATGATTTGAAGTTCTGCCAAGGTCTATCAGACTTTTGGTTGATGGCAATTTAAATCCTTGGGTACCTGCTAGAAAATAAATATAGGTTCACGTAGGTTCCTGAAATCTGTTCACATTTCAGAATAATTGTTTATGTATTCCTTTTCTTTCCTTTTTTTTCTTTTCTTTTCCTTTTTGTTCCCTATCATCCTAAATAGGATAATTGTTAGAATGAACATATTGGGTTTTCTGGTGAAGTCAGAGGAACTATTTTTTTTTTTTTTTGAGACAGAGCCTCAAGCTGTCACCCTGGGTAGAGTGCCGTGGCATCACAACTCACAGCAACCTCCAATTCCTTGGCTCAAGCGAGCCTCTTGCCTCCGCCTCCCAAGTAGCTGGGACCACAGGCGCCCACCACTATGGCTGACCATCAGAGGAACTATTTTTTTAATATTTATTTATTTATTTAGACAAAGTCTTACTTTGTCACCCTTAATAGAGGGCTGTGGCATTCTAGCTCACAGCAAACTCAAACTCTTAAGCTCAAGTGTTCATTTTGTATCAGCCTCCCAAGTAGCTGGGACTACAGGCACCTGTCACAATGACAGGTATAGACACAGGATTATGCTTTTGCTCAGGCTGGTCTTGAACTCCTGAGATCAGACAATCCACTGGCCTCGACCTCTCAGAGTATTAGGATTATAGGAGTGAGTCATTGCACCCAGACACAGAAACTTTTCTTGATGGAATAGTATGGTTATTTCTGTATGATTGGAATAATAGGAAGATGTGGCAAGGTAAATAGTAGTGTCTGGCCATGAAAGACAGATAAATTATGCTCAAGTTTTTATTGAATGCTGCTCATGTACGATTTCACATTTTCTTAAGATTAAACATTTACCAAGAGCCTATTGAGTGCCAGGCAGTGGGATATGCAAAGATTCTAGCCATGCAGATATACAAATATACTTAACACATGTCAATCTGAAATTACAACAAGGTAGTTGTTACAGAAGGACTCTGGAAAGAGTTTTAAAAGGTAAGCTACATGGAAAAGAGGCTGAGTGCGGTGGCTTATGCCTATGATCCTAGCACTTTAGGAGGCCAAAATGGGAGGGTTGCTTGAGGCCAGGAATTGGAGACGTGGAAAAGAATAAAAAGATTGGAAAGTAATATCAGATATTGTTAATTCAAGGGAAGAAAATTATTTATTTTATTTTATTTTTTGAGACAGAGCCTCAAGCTATCACCCTGGATAGGGTGCTGTGGCATCACAGCTCACAGCAACCTCCAATTCCTGGGCTCAAGCGAGTTTCCTGCCTCTGCCTCCCAAGTAGCTGGGACTGCAGGCGCCCACCACAACGCCCGGCCATTTTTTGGTTGCAGCCGTCATTGTTGTTTGGCGGGCCCAGGCTGGATTCGAACCCGCCAGCTCAGGTGTACGTGGCTGGTGCCTTAGCCCGCTGAGCCACAGGCGCCGAGCCGAAAATGTATTTATTTAGAGCCAATTAATAACTGCCTTCAATGCTTAAAAAATATGATGATTAGCTGTTCTCTATCACTGCTGGGTAACAAAATGGTGGAAACAAAATTAAAATATGGTGTGAACTCTGGAGAACTTAGATCAGAATGAAAGAAAATCCTTTTTTTTTTTTTTTGGAATGGAAAAGACTACTAACAATTTATTGAAAGAAAGTGTGATATTTCTTTTCTGTCTACTTTTTTTGTTTTGAGACAAAGTCTTAAGCTATCACCCTGGGTAGAGTGCTGTGGTATCATAGCTCACAGCAACCTACACCTCTTAGGCTCAAATGATGTTCTTGCCTCAGTTTCTTCTATTTTTAGTAGAGACTAGTCTCTCTTTTTGCTCAGGCTGGTCTTGAACTCATGAACTCAAGCAATTCACCTGCCTTGGCCTCTCAGACTGCTAGGATTATAGGCATGAGCCGCCACGCCCAAACTTTTCTGTCTACTTTCAGTTGTATGCCACCAAGATCGTGGAGATGGATTTGGATTAATTTAAATTTCAGAATGCCTTCTAGTCTCTTTTTCTTTTTTTTTGAGATAGAGTCTCACTGTCTCACTATGTCATCCTGGGTAGAGTGCCATGGCGTCACAGCTCATAGCAACCTCAAACTCTTGGGCTTAAGCGATTCTCTTGCCTCAACCTCCCAAGTAGCTGGGACTACAGGAGCCCATCACAATGCCTGGCTATTTTTGTTATTGTTGTTGTTGTTGTTGTTGTCATTGTTGTTTAGAAGGCCCAGGCAGGGCTCAAACCTGCCAGCTTCGGTGTATATGACTAGTACCCTACTCACTGAGCTACAGGTGCTGAGCCTAATCTAAGGTTTTGAGTGTCAGTGCCTTCCTGTATCATCCCGGAAGCAGTGCTGCTCAGCTGTCATGCTCTTTCATGGAGCTGGAAGCATGTGGGAAAAAATTGCTGGACGGACTGGTAACAATCCTTGTTGGTACATCTCCTGTCATTTCTCAAGTTTCAAGAGTTACTCCATGTAAATAAGCATGTGGTGCTGTGATTTTCTGGCACATCTGGTCAGAATTTTTTTAAAAAGTAGTATAAATTGTAGCAATACCATAAAGAAAAGGGTTTGAAGAGTGTTCTTGTTTTGGAGGGTGGTTTCTGTGTTTAGAGCTAAAGATAGTTTGGCAACCCTGGACAAAAATTGAGATATTTCAAATTTTCCCCATGATTATATTACCAAAAAAGAACCCCCCCAGAGAGTGATGTGTTAAAGCTGCACTCCTCAATCCCCTGGGCTGCAGACCAGTACCAGTCCATAGCCTGTTAGGGACCCAGACCACACAGTGGGAGGTGAACACTCCCCATCGCTCATGTCACCACCTCAGCTCCGCCTCCTGTCAGATGCAGGGCAGCATTAGATTCTCGTAGGAGCAGGAGACCCCACTGTAAACGCTGCATGCAGGGATCTAGCTAAGTTGCATGCTTCTTATGAGAATCTAATGCCTGATGACCAGAGGTGGAGCTGAGGCGGTGATGCCAGTGGAGGGAGCTGTTGGAAATGTAGATTATCAGTAGCAGAGAGGTTCGACTTCACAGAGACCATAGTAAATCCCTTGCTTGCAGACTCACATCAAAACTCTATCAGTGTGTGGCCAGTGACAATTACGCTGCTTTAAGTGGCAGGGTTTCAGTTAGAATCTGACACTTATCTTAGTCCCCATGAGGCCCACTCATTATTTTATTTACTACTTCTATCCATGCCTCTTTCCCACACCGTTTCAGTAAGCTCACAAGTTTCACAGTTTCAGTAAGCTCACAAGTTAACCCTCAAAAAAATGAGTAAAAAACAAATGTCGCTCTAGAGCCTCTTTGAAAGGTAGAAAGATCCAATGATGAGACAACTGAAGACTCTAAGACTGTCAATAATATGAAAGCTGCATTTAAAAGAAAATACCAAGAGTCCTACTTAAATTACAGATTCACCCCACAGGTGATTCACATTCTCCATATGACTTCAAAACTTCAAAACTTCTTTGCCACATGAAGACTAATCACCCTGCATTAAGAGATAAGCCTTTGGAGTTTTTCAAAAGGGAAAAACGTGAACACAAAGAATAGAAGCGATTTTTGAAGGCCACCACTTCATCAAATGTGTCTGTGCCAAGAGCATCCATTCTCAGTGGCTAATCGTGTTGCTCGAGTTGAGAAGCTCTTCACTATTGATGAAGAGTTAATCCTGGAGGCTGCAGTTCAAAAGGTGGCGTGTGTTCCTCTCTCATCAGGCACCATAGCTGGATGCATGGATGAAATAGCAGAGGATACTGAGGCACGGTTGTTAGGATTAATGAGTCTACTGATGTTGACAAGGCAGCAGTGCTTGTTTTATGCAATATGTTTTTTAGGAGGATATGCGTGAGGATTTGATATGTGCACTTTTGTTGACAAACAGCACTACAGCTGCAGAACTATTGAAGTCTTCAGGTGATCTTCAGATTCTAACTGAAACTGAACTGGTCCTGTTGTGTCAGGATAGCACGGACCAAGTGACTGCCATGACTGCATAGCTTTCTAGTTTCATTACTCGGATCAACAAGGTCGCTTCTGAACGTGAGTCTCCGCACTGTGTCATCCACAGAGAAATGCTGGTTAGCTGAAATATGTCATCTGAACTAAGTGGCATTTTACAGGATGTGATTAAAATTATCAACCACATTAAAATACATGCCCTTAAGTCTACGCAGCTCTGAAAGGAGATGGACGCAGAGCACACAGGTCTTCTCTCATACCCAGAAGTGAGATCACTTTCTAAAGGAAGATCACTGGCCAGAGTTTTTGAGTTGTAAGAGCTGCTCCAGAGATTTCTTCTAGAAAAACCATCACCACAGGCAACACATTTCAGTGATGCAGAATGGGTCACGAAACTTGCTTGTATGACATATTCACCTGTTCAGTAAACTCCATCTGTCACTTCAGGGGAGAACAACAGTCGTGTTCAAGTCGGCAGATGAAGAAGCTGCATTCAAAGCCAAACTGGAATTATGGGGGTCTGAGTCAGCACTGGGATTTTGATATGTTTCAAACATTAGCAGAGATTCTGAAAGAGACTAAGTCAAGGCCTTCTTTCTCCCAGCTGGTGCATGGTCACCTATCTCAGCTTTCCAAAGAGTTTGAGCATTACTTCCCAGCCACAAAAGACCCCTGGACTGGAAAGGAATAGATTTGTGACCCATTTATGAGTAAACCAGGTGAATCGACTTTGTCCGTGCTAGAAGAGGATCAACTGCTTGAGAAATGATGGTGGCCTCCATACATTCTGGTTTAAAGTCAAGGTGTAATGTCCTGAGATTGCCACAAAAGCACTGAAAAGCCTGCTTTCATTTCCAACATCCTATTTTTGTGAAGCAGGATTTTCTGCAGTGATAGCAACCAAACCAGACTATGGAGTAGACTGGACATGGGCAACACGCTTTGGGATCACTGTCTCCCATCACCCTCACATGGGACCATCTAGCTGCAGGAAAACAAGCTCCAGGATCCCAGTGAGTCTGCATCATGGTGAGTTATATAATTACTTTATCATGTATTACAATGCAGTAATAATAGAAATAAAGTGCACAATAAACGTAATGTGCTTGAATTATCCTTAAACCCCTGCCTCCCTGCCCTGGTCTGTGAATACATTATCTTCCATGAAACTGGTCCCTGGTGTCCAAGAGGTTGGTGACCACTGTATTGAAGGATTAAGGGAAGTGAAACCCTTGGGCAGCGCCTGTGGCTTAGTGAGTAGGGTGCCGGCCCCATATACCAAGGGTGGTGGGTTCAAAGCCGGCCCTGGCCAAACTGGAACAAAAAAATAGCCGGGTGTTGTGGTGGGCAGCTGTAGTCCCAGCTACTCAGGAGGCTGAGGCAAGAGAATTGCCTAAGGCCAGGAGTTAGAGGTTGCTGTGAGCTGTGTGATGCCACGGCACTCTACCGAGGGTGATAAAGTGAGACTCTGTCTCTAAAAAAAAAAAAAAAAAAAAAAAGAAGTGAAACCCAGAGGAATCAATAAGAAGAAACCATCATATGAAGTCATCTGTGATAATACTTTCATATTTGATTAGGATATAGGTACAGAAACTTAGATGCTTGAAATTTTATTTTTATAATTTAGAACAAAGCGTGTGTGTGCCCAAGCATGTGCACATGGGTGTCGGTGCCTGTGCAAATGTGATGTTAAATGTTTAACTTGTTGGGGGAAGTATTTTTGGTCTGTGGGAAACTTTGTTTCAAAGATTCTGAGTAGCATGTGGCAGCAATCAATCTTTGGTCTTTTCCCAGTGGGGTAGTTTGGACACCACTGTGCTAATGAGGCTAAGGACTTGGGCTTGGCTTCCATGGGTGTTGTAGATCTACTGTTTCCTGGCTCTGTACTGTTCCTCACAGAGCCAGCTGTCCTCTCAAGTGTGGTGCTGGTTAAAGGTTGTGAAAACGCGTATACATAGCTCAGCTTTCATCTGCCACCATGCTGCAAAAACGACTGAAAAGTCCCAGGCCTCAAAAGTAGGAGGCTAATAGTCTTATCTTTAAGTACAAAATAAAAAAAGTGCCAGTGTATATGAGAACAGCTGGATGGAGACCTTTTTTTTTTTTTTTTTTTAAAGGTAGGGCTCTTTATTTGCACTTGGTTGATTTCAGCATAAAGTATGCAGGTGGTGTGCCTTAGTGTCTGGCTTGGTCAACAATGAGAGTTCCCATGTATCATTGTGAAAGACTCCTTTATAAGCAGTCAGCCAGATCGTGCTCAGATGTCATTCCATGATTACATAGTTTGAATGTCTGGTTTGTTGAAATAACATTGATTTCAGCCCACCTGTTAGCTGGGGGTAAAACTAAGCGGTGACGGATTGTGGGAGAGAGACAACTAAATTGACTTGGTATATTTGCAGCGTCTAATGTTTAACTTGGAAATTTCTCTCTAGGAAATTTATAATGGTAGTCTATGCTGCTTTGTATTTTTTACCCCAGGCTAGCAGTAAATATTTTTGAGTTTCAAAGATCTCTAAACCTCTATGGTCATCTTTGCTATTTCAGATCATATGCCTTATGTAAATAAACTGCCAATTTTTAGAAATTTTTATGAAACAAGTTATCTAACATTACTCAAGTTGCATCTTGTGCATTAATTTTTTTTTATTTAATTTTTTTTGAGACAGAGCCTCAAGCTGTCACCCTGGATAGAGTGCTGTGGCGTCACAGCTCACAGCAACCTCTAATTCCTGGGCTCCAGCGAGTCTCCTGCCTCCGCCTCCCCAGTAGCTGGGACTACAGGCACCCGCCACAATGCCCAGCCATTTTTTGGTTGCAGCCGTCAATGTTGTTTGGCAGGCCTGGGCTGGATTTCAACCTGCCAGCTCAGGTGTACGTGGCTGGCGCCTTAGCCCGTTGAGCCACAGGCGTGGAGCCTGAATTAATATTTCAAATGGTAAAACTCCATGTTCGTGGCCTGTTTTTTTAGAAGTTTGTGGATAACTCTATTTCTGGCACTACAAATTTTGCATTAGCTAGTATATGATCTTCCACAACTGCTTTTTAAAAACCAGGTTAAAAAAATTTAAATGTCATCGCTCGGCGCCTGTGGCTCAAGCGGCTAAGGCGCCAGCCATATACACCTGAGCTGGTGGGTTCAAATCCAGCCCAGGCCTGCCAAACAATGATGGCTGCAACCAAAAAATAGTCGGGTGTTTGGCAGGCACCTGTAGTTCCAGCTACTTGGGAGGCGGAGGCAGGAGAATCACTTGAGCCCAGGAGTTGGAGGTTGCTGTGAGCTGTGATGCCATGAAGCACTACCCAGGGCGACAGCTTGAGGCTCTGTCTCAAAAACAAAACAAAACAACAAAAAAAATTAAATGTCAGATAAACACACAGACATATTTTTATCCCATAGTAAAGAAATCCTTTTAACTTGGCTTTTGCAAATGTATAGCTTGTTTATGATGAATGCCTACTTGGTTAATATATAATATAGTCAATAGTACATGCAAATTGTATTACATTGCCATTGCCCAGCCTGTATTCCTAATCAGATTGCTATTCCCTTGTGTTATTTTTATTTTATCAACAACATTGATTAACTTTGACTCTCTTTGCCTATTAAATCTACAACACAGATAACTTTGGATGTATATAAGGTAGGCAATTGATTTGTCATCTGGGAATTGTTGAGGTTTTAACTTAGTAACTTTAAAAATTTATTCCCAAACTCTGTTTTGCTCTTTTCTTCGCCAGTTCATTTCCTTATGTATAATTACATTCATATTGTATTTCTCTATCTGTTTAGGAATTCCTTTTGCTCTGTCTTATGGTATTGAGTTAGTAGAGTTGTGTGCATCAAATTGGATGTCAAGAGGACCTAACACTTACTGTAAATACATTCATCATAGAAAGACCATCTTGGTTAAACATCTACATCTAAATGTAGCAATGTTAGCATGTGTGTCCCAGATACCAGGTAATTACACAGAGCACACAGACAGAATTATAAAGTCATAGTGACACTCTTGTAGTACTCCATCTAAATGATCCTAAAGGAGTATAAAGATGGCTTTGCTGGAAGTGTCTAGAGAAGAGGAGTCTGCAGATGAATTGCTCCGTGTATTCACT
This sequence comes from Perodicticus potto, assembly GCA_963574655.1. Lineage (NCBI taxonomy): Eukaryota > Metazoa > Chordata > Mammalia > Primates > Lorisidae > Perodicticus > Perodicticus potto. The sequence continues at coordinate 2,770 of CAUYRH010142350.1, read as the reverse complement.
ATTCTGCTAAACCTCCTTTACATGGGGGAAGGTTCAGAACCTAAGGGAATGACACAGGTTTATGGTGCTTCTTTTTTGGTAGTGAAAGGTTAACATGACAAAGATTTCCCTTCCCTTTCCTCCCCTCCCCTCTCCTTCCCCTTCCCTTCCCTTCTTCCCTTTTTGTAGAGACAGAGTCTCACTTCATTGCCCTCGGTGGAGTGCCGTGGCGTCTCACAGCTCACAGCAACCTCCAACTCCCAGACTTAGGCGATTCTCTGGCCTCAGCCTCCCAAGAAGCTGGGACTACAGGCGCCCGCCACACCACCCGGCTATTTTTTTGTTGCAGTTTGACCGGGGCTAGGGTTGAACCTGCCACCCTCGGTATATGGGGCTAGTGCCCTAGTCACTGAGCCACAGGTGCCGCCCTCTTTTTTTTTTTTTATTTTGAGACAGAGTTTCCCTTGTTTCCATTGGTAGAGTGCCTGGCATCACAGCTCACAGCAACCTCAAACTCTTGGGCTCAAATGATTCTCTTGCCTCAGCCTCCCCATAGCTGGGACTATAGCTGCCTGCCACAATGCCCAGCTATTTTTTTGTTATTGTTGTCATTGTTGTTTAGCAGGCCCTGGCCTGGTTCGAACCTACCAGGCCCTGTGCATGTGGCTGGTGCCCTAACCACTGAGCGATGGGCGCCAAGCCACGACAAAGATTTTCATCCAAAAAATATTTCCTGCACTCTTTACATGCCAGGCATCATGCTAGTTAGATTTACAATGATGAGGAAGCCAGACAAGGGCCCAGGCTTCCTGAAGCTGTCTGTCTAGCGGGGAAGACAGAGCTGCATGTGAGCCATCCTGAGGAAGCGTGCTGTGTGGGAGGACCCAGAGGCACAGGCTGCTGGAGGGGCAGCCACCTCAGGCCGCAGGAGTCCTCAAAGGAATGGTTCCTGAAAGGAATGGTTTGTACGTTGAGGCTTAAAGGAAGTGAGTCAATGTTAGCCAGGCAAACAGAGGGAGGAGGAGTGTTCCAGGTAAGGGAGACAGCATGTGTCAATGAATGTAGATGAAGGGTTGCAGGGCACTTTTGAGAAATGCACACGTGCTCTGTCTGGCTGACACATGGGAAGAGGCTGGGATGGAGGCATGTGAGAGATGAGTCTTGCAAAGTAGGAAGGTACCAGCATCAAGAGTTTTTAAAAGGAATTTTGACTCTTGAAAGCTATAGAAGGGGTTTCAGTTTGGAATTGATAGTCTCTCTTGTGCCATAGCAAGGTTGGAGACTGAGAGACTGTATGATGGACATGAATGGGACACTCTTGATGGGTGAGGGTGTGGGATGGTAGAAGGATCAGATTTAGAGACAGAACTTGGTGACTGGCTCTATGTGGGGGTAATGAAGAGAGATTAGTTGGCTGATCAGTAGGTTTCTGGCCTGGGCTACTGATAAATGGCATCTTCCTTCATGAAGACAGGAACACTGTGTTTTTGATAACAGTGACAATCAGAAATATTTGAAGTGTGAACTGTTGGAACATTGAGCCAGCCCAAATGTTGGAAAATAAACAAAACCAGAACCCCATATATGTGCTTGTGCATATGTGTGTATTTATGTGTGTGTATTATTTTTGAATATGTGTTTAGCATTGTTCTAAGCACCTCACAAAGATTATCTACACTAGAACCTCCGTAGTTGACCACCTCCCTACACTGACTATCTCCTTAAGGTTACCTAATTTTCATAGACTGGACGTGTACCACATGTAGTCAATGGAAGTTCCTTATGTTGACCATCTCTGTATGTTGACAAGTTTGTTGCAGTCCCTTGAGATGGTCAATTTACAGAGGTTCTACTGTGTTTTAATTCTCCCACAACTTTATGAAGTAGGTACTATTACTAATGACATTTTACAGGGGAGGAAATTGATAAATGAGACATGGTCCTGCAGAGCCTTCAGTCAGGAGGGACTACATGTTAATATAACGTGTGTTTGTGCATTTCCTATTGAATTAAAAGAATTTAATTAAAGACGATCATTCAGTGTCTTTTTGGTCTTAAAGGTGTGAAGGGTTTTATTAAAAATTTATCATACTTCGATTTGATAATAATAGGAAGGAAAAGATATATATATGAAGAAGACTAAAAATTAGGAAGTGAATCCAGAAAAAGGGAAAAATTTCCTTAATATTCTTCTTTAATAAGTCATTGTTAGTCACAAAGTCTTGCCTGGAATTATTTTAGTTGTATTCTCAATTGCCTTTTTTTCGGTGTATGACTTTGCTAGTATTCCCTATAGGACAGATATTTAGGTTGAATGTTTCCAATACAGTGCTTGAAATGGCTTTGTCACATCTGCTTATAAAAAAGGCTCCCACAGGAAAACCAACATATTTTTACATGGAAATTTACTACAGAGTGCGAAGAGATTGGAGACAAAGATACCGAGCCAAGAACCATTGATTGAATTTTTAAAATGTTCACCATGCTATTATCAAAGGGCAAATTCCTTCCTTTCTCCCTCCCTCCCTCCTTCCCTTCTTCCTTCCTTCCCTTTGTCTCTCTCTATCTCCCTTCTGTTTCTTCCCCTCCCTTCCCCACCTCTCCCTTCTCCCCTCCCCTCCTCTCCCCTCCTCTCCTACCTCTTCCCTTTTTCTTTCATGATCTGTTCATTCTTAGTAGCCAATTGTTTTTTTTTTTTTTTTTTTTTTTTTTTTTATCTATTATGACCAGATGTTTTAAGTAAAAATAACCAATTTAATGGGAAAAAAAACAAATTGGAAAAAATGGAGGA
>CAUYRH010142349.1:0-11813 GCA_963574655.1 Perodicticus potto | reverse complement strand
TGAACTTGATATTGGCCTGTTCAACATTTCCACTTCATTCTGGGTACGTTTAGGAAGGTGGTGTGCATCCAAGTATTGGTCAATTTCCTTCAGATTTTCATATATCTGAGAGTAAAGTTTCTTGTAATATTCGTTAAGGATTTTTTTAATTTCTCAGGGGTCTGTTGTTATTTCATCTTTACCATTTCTGATTGATGAAATTAGAGATTTTACTCTTTCTTTTCCTGATTAGGTTAGCCAAAGGTTTATCTATTTTATTGACCTTTTCAAAGAACCAACTGTTTGATTTATTGATCTGTTGTATAATTCTTTTGTTTTCAATTTCATTTAATTCTGCCCTGATTTTGGTTATTTCTTTTCTTCTGTTGGGTTTGGGGTTGGAATGTTCTTCCTTTTCCAGTTGCTTGAAGTGTCCCATTAAGTTTTTAACTTCCTCTCTTTCTGTTCTCTTGAGGAAGGCTTGCAGTGCTATAAATTTCCCTCTTAGGACTGCCTTTGCAGTATCCCAGAGATTCTGGTAATTCGTATCTTCATTGTCATTTTGTTCCAAGAATTTTGTGATTTCCTTCTTAATCTCGTCTCTGACCCATCTATCATTCAGCATAAGGTTATTTAGCTTCCATGTTTTTGTTTGAGTATGCAGATTCCTGTCATTATTGAGTTCAACTTTTATTCCATGGTGGTCATTTTGTCTTTGAATTCGTTCAATTCTTGAGACATCTTTTGCTTGAAATTCTAATTCCATCTTTTCCTCCATTCTGCTGATCTTATTTGCTATCCAGACTCTGAATTCGATTTCGGACATCTCAGCCATATTCTTATATAAGGGATCTTGTGCTGTATCTACCTTGTCGTTTTGGGGAGTTGATCTACTCTGATTATTCATATTGCCAGAGTTTTTCCCTTGATTTTGCCCCATGATTATTTTTTGCCATTTCCTCTGGCCGTACTCAGAGTTAGGGAGGCATCGCTCCAAGATTAGACCCCAGCTGCATCACTCTATTCTTGGAAGATATTTGTAGGCAGTAATCTGGTGTAGCTCCTCCGGGGATGCCCCAGCCAGGGAGTTGTGGCTGTGGGAGCAGCTCAGGAGTAGATTGTGTCACACACGTGTCCAGGAGCAGGGCTGGAGATGGTGCCCACGGTTCTGGCAATGCCTGGCTCCCAGTTGCTTTGACAACAAGAGTGGGTGGGTCCAACTGTCTCTGGTCCAGCAGAGGGCTCTGCAGAGAGGTAGGGAGGGCCTCGGAGTGAGGGCCGGGGTTTCATGGCTTCCTGAGTCCCTGGGCAGATGGACAGGGCAAGTGAGGAAGCAGGGAGGGCAGTGGAGGAGGGATGCGGGTTGTGCAGCTACCAGAGACCCTGGCTGGGGTAGCACTAGCCAAGGCAGTGCAGCCTGCGGAGGAGTCCGATGTGTCTGCATGAGTCCTTGGAGGGGATCAGCCTGGGTTTCGAAGTGGCTTGACTCCCGGCGGGTGGCTCACATCGGCCCCTGTCACGGGACAGAGGTGGGCCTGGGTTCCAAAGTGGCACAGCCCACAGTGGGGTTGCTCCCGCCTGCTGCAGCCCCTGGAGTGGGCCGGCCTGGGTCCCAAGGCTGCTTGGCCCGTGGCGGGGTCACTCCTTCCCACTGAAGCCCCTGGAGTGGGGCAGGCCTGGGTGCCGAGAAAGCATGGCCAGTGGCGGGTCACTCAAGCCCGCCAGCGTGTCTGGGGTTGGGCAGGCCTGAGTGTCTAGGCAGCGAGACTCTCAGTGGGGTCTCTCACTTCCAGTGGGGTCGTGGGCAAGTGGTGGGCCTGGGTCCCAGGGTGGCACGGCCCACAGCAAGGTTGCTCCCTCCCGCAGCAGCCCCTAGAGTGGGTCGGGCCTGGGTGCTGAGAAAGCACTGCCCGCGGGTCACCCAAGCCCGCAGGTGTCTCTGTGGTGGGGCGGGCCTGAGTGTTGAGGCAGCGCGACTCCCAGAGGGGTCTCTCACGTCTGCCAAGATCATGGGCAATTGGTGGGCCTGGGTCCCGAGGCACGGCCCATGGTGTGGTTGCTCCCTCCCGCCACAGCCCCTGGAGTAGGGCAGGCCTGGATGCTGAGAAAGTGCAGCCCGCATCGGGTCGCTCACACCTGCTGATGTCTCTGGTGTGGTGGGAGCCTGAGTGTCCAGGCAGCGCAACTTTCGGCGGGGTCTGTCACGTCCACTGGTGTCGTGGCAGGAGGTGGGCCTGGGTCCCTAGGCAGACTGCCCACCGCAGACCCTGGAGTGGGGTGGGCCTGGGTCCGGAGGCTGCATGGCTCACAGCATGGTTGCTCCTGCCCACCGCAGCCCATGGAGTGGGGCGGGCCTGGATGCTGAGCCAGAGCGGCCTGAGGCAGGGTGTACACTATGATTTCTGGCTGCGGTTGGCTGTTGGGGAGGGGGAGGCTCAGTGCGGAATCCTTTGCCAGGTGACTCTTGGTCTAGCAGACAGAGAGGAGGTGCTGCTGGAGAACCTCCTCCCACAGTCTCAGCAGGGGTTAGGCTTCTGGTTCATCAGATAAGGGGGTAATGGCATACTGGAAGTTCAGAATGGTTGGGAAAACTTTAGTTCAAATTTTCTGCCTAGCAAGAGAGTGTTCAGAGTCACAGTGGGGGAGTAATCCCCACTTCCCACAGCACTCTCCTTTGGAGTGGGACAAGAGGTCCACAGTTCACTGTTCATCTGTAGAAAGCCCGCAGGAGTGGGCGAAGAGAAAAAAGAAAAGAAACAGAAAGCAAAAAAGACCACAGCTTTATTGGGGGAGGGAATGGATACTTTTCTTTTCAGATGAATTTTGTACCTAAAGCTTGCTTTCTTGGAGTCACAGCTTGCCTCAGCAGAGGTGATCTGCAGCTGTCACTTCTCTCTGGGCTGGGCTCTCAGACTTCAGCTCAACTGGGCATTTTCTGGACGTTATCCTTCTCCTTGGTCAGGAGCCTCCCTCAGGAGCTGCTTCTACTCGGCCATCTTCAGCCACATGATATTTGATAAATAAACCAAGGACATACAGTGAGGAAAAGAACACCTATTCAATAAATGGTGTCGGAAGAACTGGATAACCACATGTAAAAGACAACTGGACCCACCCTCCCACCACTTACAAAAATTGACTCAAGGTGGAGGAAAGATGAAAGTCTAAGGCATCAAAGGATAAAAATCCGTGAAGAAAGTGTTGGGAAAACACTTGAGGATATTGAACTGGAGAAAGATTTTATGAAGAAGACTTCAGTGGCAAATGCAACAACAACAAAAATAAACAAATGAAACTTAATTAAACAGCATCTCGACAGCTAAGGAAACAACAACCAAATAAAATAGATAACCTTCAGAATGGGAATGGATCTTTGCATTTTACAAACTGGACAAAAGATTGATAACTAGCATCTACAGAGAACTCAAATTAATCAACATGAAAAGACCCAACAATCCCAAATATCACTGGGCAAGAGACATGGATAAAAATTTCTCTACAGAAAACAGATGAATGGCTAACAAGCATATGAAAAAATGCTCATTGTACCTAATCATCAGAGAAATTCAAATTGAAACTACTCTGAGATATCACCAAACCCCAGTGAGAATCACCCACATCCCAAAGTCTCAAAATTACAGATGCTGGCATGGATGTGGAGAGAAGTGAATACTTTTACATTGCTGGTGGAACTGTAACCTAATAAAACCTTTCTGGAAGGAAGTATGGAGAACACTCAAAGTACTCAAATTAGACCTCCCATTTGATTCTGCAATCTCATTACTAGGCAGCCACCTAGTAAGAAGAAAATGCATTCTTTCAGCATAAGGATATTTGCCCTAGACTGTTTATCCCAGTTCAATTTACATCACCAAAATGTGTGAACAGTCTAAAATTCCCACCAACCCAGGAATGGATTAACAAGCTGTGGTATACGTATACCAGGGATTACTAATGAGCCATTAAAAAAGATGGAGACTTTGCATCATTTGATGGAGGTGGAACACACTGTTCTTTTGTGAAGCATCACAAGAATGAAGAAACAAGAATCCAATGTGCACAATTCTAATGGGAAGGCAGTGGATGAGCCAATACAAGGGGTAGAGGGATGAAGAAGCAGGGAGAGGGGAGGACTGAGGCAGATTGGGTCACAGTGTATGGCACACCTCTTAACAAATGCAATCAGTGTAATGTAATTCTTTGTACCCTCAATTAATAACAAACAATAAATTATATTTCTAAAAAATCAACATGTACCAGAATATTACAATGAAAAACAATTCAAAGGTCATAATTTTTATATTTAAGAGGGCATAATTTAGGATTTTATTTAAGAGAATTGAATAGATTAAAAAACCAAAAGCACACTTATAACATTAATTGCTAAAATTCACTAGGAACATATTAGTTATTAATACTTATGTACCCAGTAATGCAGCAAAGATATAATTTTGTAGAACAAAAGTGGCAAAAGGAGAATTATGAAAATCATATGACTACTGAGGGTGTTAAATTTTGTGCACAAAGGCAAGAACAGATTAAAATTGTGGAATTACCTGAGAATAATGACAATGAAAAAAGAATATATCAGAATAGAACACTACACTAGTGATCAGAAAATACTGTAGGCATCTTAAATATTACTTACGCTGCTAAAAAAAAATAAATAAATGACTTGAACATTAAATTCAGAAAGCCACGACATAATCTAAAAGTACGAAGGCAAAAATACTACTTAGAGGTGGAAGTTGAAATAAATGGGTTGGGAAATAAAAGTACAGTGAAATTTTACTTAGGAAGATGTTCTCCAGATAATTCAGGTAAATACAAAAGATGTGAAGTCTCCATCATTCTTTATGATTGAATTTAGGGGTATATGACACACTTTCCAGGTGAAGGGTTCAACTACAACTTGCACTTTATCTAACAAATGCAAACAGTGTAACCTGCTTTTACATACCCCTTTCATATTAACCTGAATTTAAAAAAAGGGGGGGGGACGTGCCTGTGGCTAAAAGGAGTAGGGCACCAGCCCCATATGCCAGAAGTGGCAGGTTCAAACTCAGCCCCGGCCAAAAACTGCTAAAAAAAAAAAAAAAAAAAAAAAACCTACAGTGAAATTAATGTATAAGAGGAATGGCAGGTTTACTTGGGTGGATATCAAAAACATGAAGAGTCACTGGATAAATTAATCAGAGGGGAGAAAGATAAATGTCCAAATTAAAAACGACAAGGGTTTCACATAGTCTTCAATACAAAGAAAATTTCAAGCCTCCTAAGTACAAAGTTTGCAGAATTCTATCCAAATACATTTGAACACAAATGCCATGAATAATTTTCTAGTGAAACACAATTTACCCACACTGGTCAGAGGAGAGGCAAAAAGTCTACCAAGACAATCACATACAAAATAATTCTTATATAAAACAGCAGGCAGGAGCCAGGCACGCAGGATTGCACCTCCTCAGAATCTTGGCCAAGGTGTGTGTTATTTAGCGGGAGCACTCAGCAGGCTCGAGGATGCATGAAACGGCTGCCCCAGGGCGGTTAGGCCGTTAGCAGGAAGCCCGGCCATTGAGGGGTCCACTCTCCAGTAGGGGTGGCCGCCCAGGGTGTCTGTTCCGTCTGGGAGCTGGCAAGAGGCAGTGGCGCTGCCCACATCGGCAGGAGTTGAGGACTGAGCGTGTTTCAGCCAGGACCGGGTTCCAAGCATGCTGTCCACCCAGAGAAATGAGCCGTCGGCCGGACAGAGCACTACCTGTGGTCCCTCACAATGTCCACCATCCCACAGCGTGCCTGCCTTACCTGACCCAACTGCATCCAACAGTGACTTGGCGAGTCTTTTTGAGTGTCCAGTTTGCTTTGACTACGTGTCACCACCCATCCTTCAATGTCAGCGTGGTCATCTTGTTTGCACCAACTGTCACCAAAAGCTGACTTCTTTTCCAAATTGCCGGGGCCCATTGGGATCCATTCTTAAATTGGCTATGGAGAAAGTGGGCAATTCAGTACTTTTTCCTTGTCAATATGCCTCTTCTGGGTTTGGAATAACTCTGCTGCCCATGGAAAAAGCAGACCATGAAGAGCTCTGTGAGTTTAGGCCTTATTCCTGTCTGTGCCCTGGTGTTGGCTGTCAATGGCAAGACTCTTTGGAGGCCATCATGCCCCATCTGTTGCAGCAGCATGAGTACCTTACAGCAGTATAGGGGAAAAAATCAGTTTTCCTTACTATGAACATTAATGTTTCTGCTGCTTTTGACTGAGTGATGATGCAGTCCTGTTTTGGCTTTCACTTCATGGTGGTCTTGCAGAAACAGGAAAACAAGGATGGTCAATAGTGGTTCTGCACAATTCTACAGTTGATAGGAACACCCCAGCAAGTGGAAAATTTTAATTACTGACTTGAGCTGAATGGCCATAGACCGAGATTGATTTGGGAAGCAACTCCTAGGTCTCTTCGGGAGGAAATTGCCACAGCCATTATAAAGAGTGACTGCCTTGTCTGTGACAACAGTCTTGCACAGCTTTTTGCAGAAGATGGCAATTTAGGCATCACTGTAACTATTGCGGAGCATTGAAAAGGCAGTAAGACATTTTCGGGACAGTGTTGAGAACTATCGCATTTCATTTCACAGAAAGTAAGGCAGCCCTCTGCCTGCCAACCTGAAACTCTTTTGGTTGGTAGAAAGTAAATACATGAAAGTAAATAAAAGAAAGGCTGTAAAACACAGGAAGCAGTTTCGTGTAGTAACACTGAGACCTTTAAAAATAAGTGAACAGTAAACCACTGAAAATATATATTTGTATACCCAAGGTGGGCATCTTTGGTATTAAAAAAGGAAGCATTGTAAAATAGTTCTGAGTTTGTAAAATCATTCTGAGCTTGTTGTAGATTGATTGTATTGTTGAAAAATACTGGGCTTGTTGTTTGCATGTATGTGTGCCTGTGATCCTCTGTGGGCTTTTCTGTGTGTTTGTGTGTGTGTGTGTGTATGTGAATGACCTTGTGCATGAGTGGAAGATTTTCTCTTTAACTGACAAGTCATCTTGAGTGGTCTTGGACCACTGCTTTTCCCCTTTGGGAATCATTACATAGTGCTGCTGTGTGTTTGTGTGTGTGTGTATGTATTTGCTAATTTTTATTCTGGTTTTTGATTAAATAAATTTGACTTTCCTTTCTGTAATTCAGGCTTTTCCTCACTTTATCTGGTGCCATTTTAAACTTTGCATCTTTTTATATGCATAGTTGTTTATGTTTATGCATTTTATATGCATAGAAGTTTATACTGTGTTAGATACATATTTTCTCCACCCCCCCATTAATCAGTTCATTAGAAATATTTTAAATTCAGCTATCTGTTGAAGTTTCAGAAGGGAAAGGTGACATCAGAAAAATTATCAAGAGCTCTTTAAAGCAGCTCTAAGATGGTCTCTCTCTTTCTCTTTTTCTCACCCTTTCTGTTCTACAATTGAGTCATACCTTCAAACTGATTCTTTAACAGGTTAAGAAATAAATTGATTTCTGAAATATTGAAAACAAATGAGGTATTTTTTTCTCTTTTTAAAAATACCTTGGGCAAATCACATGTTGAAAATTGTTCTTCTATTTATTGCTTTTGTAAAAGAAGGCATTGTTGTGCATAGTATTTGCAATGAAAATCAAATCATTTCTTTTAAAAAAAACAGCAGTTGGAAAAAAGTATTGTTTTTAATCTTTTATACTTATTGTTGAAAGGATATCTGTCAATTTAAAAAAAAAGCACCAGCCCCATATTTTTTCAGAAGAGAATTCCAGAAAATTGTTAGATGCAAGATAATGCTAATATTACCCAAATTATTTCAAGGGTATGGGAAGTATATAAAATGAAAAAGCAAATATAAAACTGATTTGAAAACAGGGCTAAAATAGCACCCCCAAAATGAAAGTACAGATCACATCAAATAATAAGAATGTTCTTAAGTAAAATATTGACATGTCCAAGTAAAAACACATCAAAAATACATCATGTACTTATGATGGAGCTTATAACTTCATGTACCTTATTCCACGTATACAGAGTGTTTTAATATTAGAAATATTATTAATATAATTTGAGTATTCATGGAGCCAAGGCAACAACTATACCACTGCTTCCATATGTCAAAAGATATTTAATAGCATCAGCATTCTACAGGACAAAACATCCCCTTTCTTAATCATATAAGTTGGAAAGTTAAGAAAATAATGTTTAGACCTTTACATTAGAAGAGCTAGAACATTTGAGAGTAAGTTAAAGACCAACTGAATCAGAGAAATTACAATTAAAACCACAATCACACACCACCACAAAGCTGCCAGAGCAAAAATTGTTAAAAGGCATCTATTAGTTGGTCTTGTGATGTTATAGCAGAACACCTCAGCCTGAGCAATTTACAAACACAGGCATTTATTCTCTCACAGCCCTGGAATCCAGAAAGTCCAATTATTTTTGCACTAGATTGTTTATCACAGTTCAATTTACAATCGCCAAGATGTGGGAACAACCCGAGTGCCGATCAACTAATGAATGGATTAATAAAATGTAGTATGGATCTATCGTGGAGTACTACTGAGCCATAGAGAAGATACAGACTTTATAACTTCTATACTTACCTGGATGGAATTTAAGCATATTCTTTTTAGTCAAGTACCTCAGAAATGGAAAACAAGCATCCCATGTACTCAATACTAATAGTGAACATCTACATCTAATAGGCCCACATGAGAGGAAAAGCACAATTAAATTCCAGAAGGGGTGTGGGGGAGGGAGAAAGGGGAGGACGGAAAGGGCTCAGTAAGCTTCCATCTAATATGTACTATGTAGGGGTATATGGCACACCTCCTGGGTGAAGGACTCAGATACAACTCAGGTATTTTGTAATTAATGCAAACAGTATAACCTAAATATATATTCCTTCATATTAATTGGAAATATCAAAAATAAAATAAAATACCCCACTGCAAATTCTTTAAAAACCTGGTTTTCTCTGACCTTGGGCGGGTAAAACAGTCTCTTTTGTTGAGTTTCTTCTTTTGGAAATTGGGGAAATTAAGTGTCCTTAATTCATGGGTTTTTGCCTTAGAATACTACTTGAGTTAGTATTTAAAAACCATTGGAACAGTGATGTGGTAGGCACACAGTAAAAAATCAACAGATGTGACTTGTTCTATCATATAAAATTTACATGGTAAAGGGACCGAGCAAGATGGTGGCCAAGTAACAGCTTCTTTGCAACAGGGAGCTTTGAGATTTGGAGAGAAGATTCCAGGCACCTCTGGCCTGTGGGCTCTACCCAGAAACATCCCTTTGGGGATGCAGAGAGGCAGCAGACTTCTGGACCCCAGGAAGAGGACAAAAGCAGTGGAGAAGAGGCAAGTGTTTTTGCTTAGTCTGAGGCCATGGTGCCTCCCTCAGCCATAGCTATAGCAACAGTGACTTTAGAGGCAGGAAGTGCCTTCCCTGGGGGGTTGTTTGGTTTTTTTGAACCTGGGAACTTGGTTGAATTATATTGGGAGACTGTGGGTATGCATGTAAGTGGCTTTGAGCAGTGTACAGAGTTCAGGAGTGAACCACAGAGCCACAGCAGAGCTTTCCTTGTTCTGTTGTGTACCCCACACAGCCCTTGTGGGGAGAGCTGCCCTACAGACTCCACCCTCGGAGTCCCAGAGGGACCTCTGTGCTGAGAGATCTTGGGTGAGTGATCAAGTGACATTGAACAGCACACAGAGGTCGGGACTTAGACTCAGGGGAAGAGCCGAGTTTTCAGTATTCTGCAGCAGGAGAGCTGACTTGCAGCCTTGGCCCTCAGTAGCTTAGAGTGAGTCAGGTTTTGTACATCTGATAAGCGGGCACCACTTCAAGAGATATCCCAGGGACACATGCTTTCCTAGGAAAGCTCTGCTTAGCCAAAAGTGGGCTAAGAAGAGATTCAGGCTCTCACCTTCATGGGGTTTGAGGGCAAAGAAGTCAGCTGAAGCTGCAGTCTCCATCTTATACAGCTGTACCAGCATTGTGATTAGCATGTCATACCTCAGAAGATCACCTGTTGCCCAGGCAATATTCACTATACATATATTACTTTTTTTTTTTTCATTTTGCTATTTCAACTTTTCCCCCCTAGGATTTTCTTTTTTTATTCTTTTTCTTCATTTTTGCACATATAAACATAATTTTTCATTGTTGCCTTCTTTAATAATAAGAACTTCATTTTTACTAGTGTTTTTGCCCCTGGTATTTAGTTTTCCCCCAATTTTATCCTGTAAAGTATTTTGTTTGTTTGCTTTGGTTTGATTTATATTTTTGTTTTTCCTATTTGATGGAGATTGGGTACTGTGTCTTCTCAGGCTGGCAAAGAGATGTAGACCTAAAGGGATTCACCTAACCCAGCATCTCCAGAGGTTGGGGAGTTTTTAACATGTCTGTCCAAATACCCTACTGTAAATCTTTATTACTGCTGTCTCCTTCTTTCTGTGCCTCTATTCTTCTTCTCAATTTTCCCTTTTACTCACCCCCTTTACTTTCCCTTTTTTTCTTTTTTCCATTCTTGCTCTTCAGTCTTCTCATTCTTTTAGTCTTGTACCAAAAGGACTCATGAATACCTTAGATAAGAGGCACGGTAACTTAAAGAGCATGAGGAAGTGGAAGAAAAATTAGGGCACTGAACCAGACAAAAGAAAATACTCATGAGGAAGAAACAGCAGAAAAATCCTGGCCATGTGAAAAACAAACCCAGAGCAACCCCCACAAGGGACCATGAGGTAGCTACTGCAGAGATTCCACCTACAAAGAAATGTTAGAAATGACAGAAGGGGAATTTAAAATACAGATGATAAGAATGATGAAGGAAACTGCTGAGAAAGTACAAAATAACCAAAAGGAAATCCAAAAACAGAATCAAATAAGAGACGAATGATACAAAGAGTAGAGAAAGGATGTAGCAGAGCTAAAGAAATTGAAGCAGTCAATTAGGGACATTAAAGATGCAGTAGAAAGTACCAATAACAGAATAAACCATAGAGAAGAAAAATATCTGAGAGTTCGAGGACAAAGCTCTTGAGATAACTCAGACAGTTAAAGAGGCAAAAAAAAAAAAAAAAAGGTAGAGAAAGCAGAATGTTCACCAATGTAATTATGGAACATCATGAAGCTTTCCACCATGCAAGTTATAGGTATCCCAGAAGGGGAAGAAGAATGCCCCAGAGGAATGGAAGTCATACTAGAGAATATTGTAAATGAAAATTTCCCAAATATCACCAAAGATTCTGACACACTCCTTTCAGAGGGATATTGGACCCCAGGTCTCCTCAACTCTAACAGAGCTTCCCCAAGACACATTATAAAGAACCTGTCCAAAGTCAAGACAAAAGAAAAGATTCTTCAAGCTTCCAGGAGTAAGTTGCAATTGACCTACTTAGGAAAATCCATCAGGATGACTGCAGACTTCTCAAATGAAACTTTTCAATCCAGAACGCAATGTTCATCCTTTAATCTACTTAACCAAAACAATTTACAGCTCAGAATTCTATATCCTGCTAAGCTAATCTTTAAATTTGATGGAGAAATCAAATCTTTTACTGATATGCAAATGTTGAGGAAGTTTGCCACAACAAGACCTGCTCTACAGGAAATACTTAAACAATGCCAGTGCGTGCCACTTCAGTGGGGAATTCAAGCCACGATCATTTATTGAGATAATTGATAAGTGTGGTGGAGTTCTAGTCATTTAATTTTGTGGAAGTCCATTGTTTAGTTTTATCTTTTGCATCATTGTGGAAGTTAGGCTCTGTGCTTTAATTTCTGAGTTCTTACTTTGCT
>CAUYRH010142332.1:0-13624 GCA_963574655.1 Perodicticus potto | reverse complement strand
TCACAAGAAATTGACCTAGGCATAGGAAATAGGGGTTCCACATTTAGTCCTAAGTGAAAAGTGAAGGAGACACCAAGACACAGGTGTCTCCTCAGCAGTTGTCCAGCCTTTTTGGCTATTGGAGCCTCTGGTAGGCGTTGGAGGTCCCCCTCCTCTCTCCCCACTTGAATTCTCTCCCTCTACCAGGAGCTTTAGTGTTTTCTGTATTCTTTTCTGTAAATCAATTCTGTCTTACCACTGAGGGGTGGGGGTGGGGGAATAATGTAATGAAGAATAATAAAATACATGTATTTTGAACCTGCCAGCCCAGTGTATGTGGCTGGTGCCCTAACCACTGAGCTACAGGTGCTGAGCCAATCTGCATACTGTCTTCCGTACTCAGGGTTATGGTAGTTATTCTTTTAGCCCTTCATTTCCACTTCTGTCCTCCCCTCAAAAAAACCAACTAATTTTAAGTACATGCTATCAGTTTCAAATATGTAATAACCTACCACCCTGATGTAGATGTATCGTTCTCCAGGTCATTCCCTCTTGATCACTGAATATTTTATCATCTAGAAAGCATTTTTACCTTTACCCCTAGCCCTGTACTACATTTGGTGATATCGGTATTCATCTAACACCTGGCTACTTGGTTCATTGACCTCCTTTATTCCATGCTATTCCTATGCTATACCCTTAAAGCAAACTGAACTATGTTTCTCAAATACACCCAGCGCTTTCCAGTCTCAAAATATTTGCTGCTCTTTTTCTATTCTAGAAAACTGTCTTTTTCATCTCCATCTGGAAAAATTCTATTCTTCATACCTTACCTGCACAAATGTCATTTACTTCATGCATATATTTAAAATGTATTTTTAATTGACCCATTGTAATTATACACATTTGCAGGGTACAATTTGATATGTTGATACACACATGTTCTGTAATGATGAAATCAGGGTATTTAGTGTGGCTATTGCTACATGCACTTGTCATTTCTTTGTGATGAGAACAATTTGAAGCCTCTCTTCTAATTATTTTGTATTTAACAATATCTTACTGCTAACCACCACCATCCTGACATGCAACAGAACAGAATTCTTTTATCTCATCATAGCCTTTTGACCAACCTCTCCTTCTTCCCCCTTCTTTATCTTATCAGTCTCTGGTAACTACTGTTCTACTTTCCATGGAGCCTCTCTTGATAATCTAACTTGGTTGTGAAGTCTTCTCTCAATATCTTGTGACATTCTTATATTTTTCCTTAAATTACACTCCTTTGCACTCTTGTTCTCCAATGCCTCTCAGAGATGTGTGTTTTTATCATTATGGCAAACCCTTAGATTTCTGGGTATCTTCTTACCCATGGTGACATTACTTGATGTATCTAATACAGAGCCCTTTTCCTAAGCAGATGCTCAAAAATTATTATTACATTGAAGAATTATAACTTCTTCAAGTTCCATATCTTTAAGATGTTTTGAATTGTAACATCCTACTGGATTCAAACAAAGCGCTAGAGTAGCAAATATTTTTGAATTCTAATTGCCTACTACAATGCTTTGATAGTCAAATAACTTTGTTGAATGAATGAATTCTGTTTTGTCTTTGTAGGACAGAATTTCCTACACCCAACATATTTAAAGAAAGACTTTCATAAGCAAGAG
Organism: Perodicticus potto; assembly: GCA_963574655.1. Classification (NCBI taxonomy): domain Eukaryota; kingdom Metazoa; phylum Chordata; class Mammalia; order Primates; family Lorisidae; genus Perodicticus; species Perodicticus potto. Next base: position 11,975 of record CAUYRH010142332.1, on the reverse strand, counting down.
ACAAACAACCTACAAAAAATCTTGCAAGAGAACAATAATACAGAGTAAAAGTGGTGGCAGTCCTCTAAAATTCAAAGTCAAATCTTGTACAATCATAAGAATCATTTAGATAGTATTATAAAATATGTAAAGAAAAATGCCTAAGACCCATCACAGACACACTAATTAGAATCTCTCGGTGCAGAACCAATTAGATGAATAATTTACAATCTCAAATGAGACCTTTTAGAAACCCCTTTTGTAGGAGACATGGAATTGGTTCCATTTCTTACCAGTAGATAAGATCTCTATACTCCATCAGTAGTGAGAGACTTGTATGTGTAAGTGTTTATGATTGTCTCATTTGACTAAGCATTTAGGAAATATGATTCAAGCAGGATAAATTTGACAAATCTGTGGTTCAGTGATAATTATACATATTTTAAAAATATATAATTTAATGTGCATCTATTTTACTTAAAATAGATTTATATCTCATATGTAATACAGTTTTGGCATATGGAAAAGAATTTCCAATCTAGAGTTTTTCTAAGATTGTTGAATCTTAGGAAAAAGGTTAGGAAATGTGAGTTAGTATGTATTTGATATTAGTTGTTCTTGGCTGGTCATGTATAATTGTGTCATATGAATAGGTCCAAGCCAAGTAGAGATAATTTAGCAATGTAAAAGAAGCATGAGAGCTAAAAAAGATTACTTGAGGTCACATAAGATGGCCAATTAAAATTCAATTAATTGTGTTTGTCAATTGTGGGGTTAATCACAGTGGAATAGCACTAATTTTACTTAGCTAATCCACATTTCTTCCATTTTCAGATAAAACTAAGCAACCACACCTTGTTCTTAGAAAAGATTTAATAACTGAGAATTAAAGTGAGATTGAAATGTCAAGTAATATTTTTCATAATAAAATTAAAAGCATTAGGCAAGAGGCAAAACACTACACATTGCTGAGTCAACTTATTCAAGTTCTTACACTAATTCTACCACTGAATTGCTATACAGAAAATAAGAGCTATCCTTTTAAATATGCCTGATTTGAAATTTAACAATGTTTTTAAATCTTAATATTAGGTAATAATAAAAGACAATCTTAAAATTTTGTTTCAAATGTGTTAGGGATAGGAAACTCTGACCCATAAAGACAAAATAGAATTCACTCATAGAACAAAAATAATTTGAGCATCAACACACCATAATAGACACTTAAAACCACCACCACCCCCAATAAAAAGCTTCACTAGTTCTTAGGATTCATGGTTTAATAAGAAGGCAGAAGATATAAAAGTGATTATATTCATTAAATGTCTTTGTGTAAACATCTGATATGAGATCTCTGTAGACTTTGATAGCCACTTTTTTTTTTTTTTTTTTTTTTTTTTTTATATATAGTCTCACTTGGTCACCCTGGGTAGGGTGATGTGGGATCTTAGCTCACAGCAACTGCAAACTCCTGGATTCAAGCAATCCTTTTGCCTCAGCCTCCAAAGTAGCCGAGACTACAGATGCCCACTACAACACAGGGCTATTTTTTTTTTAAGAGACAGGTCTTGCTCTTTCTCAGGCTGGTCTCAGGCCCCAATCCACCTGCCATGGTCTCCCTTCCAAGTACTGGGATTACAGGTGTGAGCCACTGTGCCCAGCCACCCATAAGAAAATTTAAGGAAGAGAAAGGATATAATTTACTGGAATAATAAGTAGAAAGATAATACGGCATGAGGAACTATTCTAAGAAGTGTTCTGATCTGGTAAATATAGTTTTACTGTGGGTCCATTGAGAGTCATGCGATCTTCATAAGACAGCCTTTCTGACCTTCAGGTTTCTCATGTGAAAAATGGGAGGAAAGATAAACTCACATATCTCTCATATTATAGTAATAGGATGAAATGAAGGAAGGCTGTATAAATGCTTTGGAAACTTCAAAGAGCCATGAATATGCTCCAGGTGCTTTTAGTGGGGAAATGATGTGCAACAAGACACAGAGGCCCCCATAGGGCGCTGCGTTGAAGTGGAAAACAGACAGTAAGGAACCTAACCAGGTTGGAGGGGAAGACTTATTGGGAGTGATGTGAAGTTGAGCTCAGTAGATTTAATTAGGGTCAAATGATTTTGTTTTCAATCTTGTAAAGATATTCAGAGTTATGTTAGAAGGCAACATAAAAGCACTCTAAGCTCTTACAGTTTAAGACGAGGACAGGTTAAAGTACAGTATAAACTTGCAGAAACTATGCAGATGAAGCAAAAGTAGAAGAACAGATCAAAGAATTGATGCTATAACTCCTCAGAAGTATTTGATAATAATCTATGCTATTATAGAATATTATCTACAATGATGAAAGGGAAAAGGTAGGTCTAAAAGGCTTTGAGAGGGAAGGATTAATTTGGCAGAGTAGTTGACCTGTTGCTAAAGACAGATATTCTTCTATTTCCATCCATATTGCTGCATATGACAGGATTTGATTTTTTTTATGGTAGAATAATACTGCATCATGGATCTACACGACAGATCCTTTTTCCATTCATCAATTGATAGACACATAGGTTGATTCCATAGCTTGGCTATTGTGAATAATGCTGCAGTAAACACGAGAGCTCAGATATCACCTTTATGTACGGATTTTTTTTCTTTTGAATCTGTACCCAGCAGTGGAATTGCTAAATTATATGGTAGTTCTATTTTTTTGTTTGTTTGTCTTTTGAAAATGAAAAGAGATTGACTATTGAGTAGAAAAATATAATGAGACAGAAGGAATAAGTTTTAGCACTGGATAGCACAACAGGGTGTCCAAAGTTAATAATAATTTATTGTGTATTTCAAAATAGCAAGAGAAAAGAAAAATTAGAATGTCTGCAACACAAAAAATAATAAATTCTTGAGGTGAAAGATATCCCCTTTACCCTGATGTGATTATTACACATTGTATGCTTAAGTCACATGTGCTTCATCAATATATACAACTATTATGCATCAATCAAGAAATAAACACATTCCAAGAGTATACCCAACATTTCTTGTTGTTTTATCCACATGAATAGAAGTGAAATATAGGGAAAAATTATTTTACGTGTTCAAGAAATTGGAAAGCCTAAAAGATAGGGGACAAGGAGAACTAGAAAATTGTAAGGTTTGTTTTACCATATTGAGGTACCTGAAAAATGAGTGTAAAGTTTGGGTAAAATAAAAATATTGAAGTTATAAGTGTAGAGATGATAATGGAAATGTTAAGAAAATTTGACTTATTTGTATGAGAAAGGCAGGCATAGTATATGCTAGAATAAGAATGCTTAAAAAATTAATGAAAGATAAGAAAAATTTTACAATAAGTAAAATTACTCTAAGCTCTGACAATTCAGTTGATGAACTTGCCACCATGCACTTACATTGGCAGCACTATACAAACAATGAGGTAAGGTTTCACAACCTTGTTATATCAGTGTCTCAGAGCTGTGTTCTGTTAATGTGTGGTAGTGTCTTAATCAGTGGTGTTCATTATTGTCATTGTGTGTTTTTGTATGCCATCATAAGAGTGTCAGAGCTTGCATCAGAGCAAGAAAACAAACATGAAGTTTCTTGTTGAGCTTGGCAAGAGTGGAAATGAAATCAGAACCATGTTAGTCCAAGTTTTGGGGGATAACACTATGAAAACAATGGCAGCATTCAAATGGATTAAATGTTTCTCTAAAGGGAGAGAAAACATCACTGATGAAGAGTGTTTAGGATGGCCAGTAAGGAGCATAACTGATGAAAACATTGAAAATATTTGTGAAATTGTGTGTCAAAGTTGTCAGCTGATGGTACGAAGCACAGGAGACCAATTAAATATCAGTAGAGAAACAGGAAAATCTTAACCAAAAATGTTGGCATGAGAAAGGCATGGCTCATGCATCATGACAATTTATTAGCTCATGCAACACTGTCTGTGGAGAAGTTTTTAGCTAGGAAGCAAATAATTAACACTCTCCCTACTCATCTGATCTGGGCCCCAATGACTCTTTATCCCCAAATAAAGAAAATACTGAAAGGAAGACCATTTGATGGCATTCAGGACATCACGAATAAAATGATGAAAGCTCTCATGGCCATTCCAGAAAAAGTTACAAAATTAATTTGACAGGTGCATGGATTCCCACAGGGAGTACTTCAAAGGTGATAGTAATGAAGATTATAGCACTTTTTCTAGGAAAAGTTCATGAATTTAATTTTCTGACCTCATATGACTGCTCTTTCAGTTATTTTAGTAAATGTAAACTTTCCAAAGTATTAAAATTATTTAAATGTTTTAATGAATAAAAGGAAGTCTTTGAGTGAATCTTTAAAGTTATCAGGACAACATTTTGTATCATTGTTTAGTGTGTTTATAAACAAAAAGAAGGAATTGGGGAAAAATAGGAAATTTAAGAAAATAGTTCCCAAGATAAACTGACTGGAATGATGAGAACAAAAAATCTGGAGGGAAGTGTAAAAGTGCCCTATGTCTTTCTCTTTTTCCTATCAAATAATGCCCATTTTTTCACAAAGGTAGCTTGGAGTGAAGGAAGAAAAGAAAAGAAAAGTAGGCATTACAATCCTTCTTAGCACAGTGGTACAAACACCCAGTGGGCATAAGGACCATTGCTGACTGTGAATGTCAGAGGACCCAAGGGAACTTGGGGCGGTGGAATTTGGGGCTTTTCCACTAAGGATCAGGTATTCAAGTGGGAGTAGAACTAATTTGTATTGAATGCTTACTAGACACCCAACGTCATCCTGGATGCTTTACAACTATCTTAGTGAGATAGATAATACTAGTCTCATTCTTTGAAGAGCCTCACAGAACTTAATAATTGACCAAAAGTCAAATAGCTAGTAAGTAGCATTACAGGGATGTAAATGTGAATATGTAATACTCCAAAGCCTACGTATTTCCTCCTCTTTACCTACTTCACTCATTCCTTACTGTAAAATGAAGATGTGGGACTAAATGTCCTCTCAGATTCTTCCCAACTTTAACCTTCTCTTAATCTTCATTACATTAGTCCTTTATTGGACAACTCACCTTACTTTTTCATTGACAGTGAAGCATAGTTTTAAAAGGAGTCCTTTGATTAGTACTAACCATGCCTGCTTTCCCCCAACTTCCTCTGTTTGCTGAACACCCAACATTCCATCTTCAAACTTCTTTCATTTAAAAGAATATGCTAAATTTAGTAAATACATAACATTTAGTTTTGAAAAAAAATATTTTGTCTAAATATTTGCCTGTTCTCTGAAATGCACTAGTAGAGATTAGATGTTAAATAAGAAGTGATCTAGATAGTAATAAATATATGTTGGGAAACTGAGGTGATATAATTTCTTCTTCTACTGTGGAGGTGAAAATCCCAGAAGTGCAGCTTCAGAAATTCTATATCATTCAGCAAAATTTTAAAAATGATTCATTTTTTAAAATGATTCCATTTTACAGATGAGATCACCAAGGCCCTAAAATATTAAGGTAATAGAGTATCAGTAATGATTACTGAATAGTAACAATGATTTCTAGGTCTGCTTTTCAATTGCCTTGTCTGTAAAATGGGGATATTTATACCATTGAATTATTGAGAAGATTCAATAATTTAATGTACATAATGAAGTTGGCATAGTGCCTAACCCAGAGTAATTTCCTCAATAAAAGTTGTTGTTATTACTTCGTCAGTACCAACATCACCCCTCCCATTATCATGCTCATCCTTATTCAGGGTTACTCAGGGAAAACCCTGAACCCTTGGCCATGTGAGTCCTATCTCCATAATTCTTTCACATTAGTTTCACGCCATGGAATTTTAAGTTAATGATAAACAGGACTGCAGTTGGAAAAGTTCCTTCTCCTTGGGAACCTTTATCAAGTTTGGAAATTCTGTGTCAGTGAACACTAACATGCATGTACTTTTCATAACCAAACCCTTGGCATAGTCCATTAGGATGAATGCTCTGACAAAAAAGGACTTAATAACTCCTCATCACAGATAGCAATATTACAGAGCTGAAACAATTAAATACACCATCACTTGAAGGTAAATTGAAGTTGATACTTTTTATCAGTTTAGCTGTTTGCAGCACAACTATTCTTTAATCCTTCTGCATTTTTCAGATAGTAATAGTAATAACCCTCATTTACACAGCACTGTGGTTTATAGAAAAGCCTTCATTTGCATTTCCATTCTGTTCTCTCATATTTCTGTCACAGAGTAGATATTATTATTCTCATTTTATAGTCAAGACATTGATACTAAGAAGTGACATACTCAGAGCAACCAGGCTGATTAAGTAGCTAAGCCTGTGTCCAAATCCAAACATTCTGATTGCAAGAACATATATGTTCTTTCTGTTGCAAAAACCACACTCTGCCGAGGTTGATTTCTTACATATATAAATAATTATTTGTAATAGTGAAAAAGTGATTTTTTAGAGTTTTCTAAGTATAAGATCATATGTTCAGCAAAGAGTGATACTTTAACCTTTTCTGTCCCCATTTGGATATTTTGAAAATCCTTCTCTTGTCTGATTGCATTGGCTAGGACTTTCAGAACTTTGTTGTACTAGTGGCAAAAGTGGACATCCTTGTCTGGTTCTGGTTCCAAGAAGGAATGACTTCAGTTTTTCTCCATTCAATAAGATATTGGCTGTGGGTTTGTCATAGATGGTTTCTATCAGCTTAAGAAATGTCCTCTCTATGTCTATTTTCTGAAGTGTTCTTTATAGTGAACTTTATAGTGTTCTTATAAAAAACTATGCAGAATTTTGTCAAATGCTTTTTTTGTGTCTATTAAGAGCGTCATATGGTCCTTGCTTTTACTTCCGTTTCTGTGGTGAATTACATTTATAGATTTGCATATATTGAAACCATCCTTGCACCCCTGGGATGAAGCCCATCTGGTGGTGATGAGTTATTTTTTTTATATTTAGCTGAATTCTGTTTGCTAAGATTTTATTGAGCATTTTTGTGGCAATATTCGTTAATGATATTGGTCTATAGTTTTCTTTCTTGGTTGCAACCTTTCCTGGTTTTGGTGATAGGGTGATATTTGCTTCATAGAAGGAATTGGGGTGGGTTCCTTTCTTCTCAATGCTTTGGGATAAACCACGACCCTCCTGGAAACAATCAGAAAATATAGTAATGACTCATGGTATAAAATGGATATACACAAAGAAGTAACCATCATATATGCCACAGAGTCCAGCCAAAAATCAAATCAAAAACAATGCCCTTCATAATAGCATCAAAGAAAATGAAGTACCTTGGAATATGTTTAACAGGGGATGTGAAGGATCTCTGCAGAGTGAACTAAGAAACAGCAGAGAATCTTAACAGATAGAAGAACATATCATGCTCATGGATTGGAAGAATCAACATTGTTAAAATGTCTACCTGAAGGAATCTGTAGATTTAATGCAATCCCCATTAAAATACTAATGCCATAGGTTGAAGATTTTGAAAAACTAGTTCCACAAAAAAACTCAAATGCCAATGTAATGCTACAAAACAAGAGCAAATATGCAGTCATCACTTTACCAGACTTCAGGTTATACTACAAGTCTATAGTGATCAGTGATCAAAGCAGCATGATATCAGCATAAAAATGGAGACATCGATCTATGGAACAGAACAGAATCTGTAGATGAAACCAGTATTGCCATCTGATCTTTGACAAAAAAGCAAAAGCATACATTGGGGAAAAGAATCCCTATTTAATAAATGGAGCTAGGAGAACTGGTTATCCACATGTAAAAGACTGAAACTGGATTTGCACCACTTACAAAAATTAATTTGAGATGGATAAAAGATTTAAACCTTAGACACAAAACTATAAAGACCCCAGAAGAATGTGTGGGAAAAACTCTTAACCTTATCAGCTTAGGGAAAGAATTTATGAAGACGATCCCACTGGCAATTGCAGCAACAGCAAAAGTAAACAAATGGAATCTGATCAAGTTAAAAAGTTTCCGCACAGCTAAAGACACAGTCCACAAAGCAAAGAGACAACCTTCAGAGTGGGAGAAGATATTTGCATGCTACAAATATGACAAGTGCTAATAACTGTAATCTACAAGGAACTCTAGCAAATCAATAAGAAAAGAGCAAACAACTTCATTAAAAACTGGGCAAGAAACAGAAATTTTTTCCATGAGGAAAGATGAATGATTAGCAAACACAGGAAAAAATATTCATTGTCCCTAATTATCAGAGAAATGCAAATCAAGACCACTTTGAGATATCACCTAACCCTAGTGAGAATGGCTCACATCACAAGGTCCCAAAGCATGCTGGCCCACATGCAGAGAGTAGGGAACACTCCGACACTGCCAGCAGAGATACAAACTAGTACAGCCTCTTTGGAAAGAAGTAAGGAGATTCCTCAAAGAACTACAAATAGACATACAATTTGATCCTGCAAACCCATTGCTAGATATCTACCCAAAAGAAAAAAAGACATTTTACTGTAAGGACACTTGCACTTGAATATTTATAACACTCAATTCACAATCACAAAGATGAGGAAACAACCCATGTGCCCTTCAACGCATAAATGGATTAATAAGTTGTGGCATATGAAACAACCTAGACAGATTTGGAGAACACTCTTGTAAGCAAGGTATCGCAAGACTAGAAAAATAACCTTCACATGTACTCAACACTAAATTGAAACTTGTAGATTAACAACTACAGGCTTACATGAGAAAAAACTCAACTAAGTTTAAGTAGGGGCGAAAAGGAAAAGCGGATTGATAAATTCTCACCCAACAGGTACAATGCATAGGTATATGGAACACCTCCTGGCTGAAGGACACAACTACAACTTGGACTTTAACTTTATAAACGCAGCTATGTAACCCAATCGTGTGTATCCAGGCATTAATCTGAAATTTTTTAAAAATTGATTTCTATTTTCAGATCAGATTCAAGTATGAAAAGGTTGCTAAGTAAATTCTAGAGTGATTAAAATACACTAGCGTCTTGTGAAATAAGTTAATAGACCTCCAGAAATCATCAATGTGGTCTTCTAGAGCTTCAGTCATAGCACTCTTAACAGAGAGAATTAGAGAACTGTGAGCAAAGAGCTAGGAGAATATTTCTTTACATCTTTGCAGTATACACAGTAAACTTTCTAGTAAAAAAAAAATAAGAAAAAAGAAAGAAAAGAAAAAGAAGGAAAAGGAAAAATAAATCTGACAGAGCAAGCAAGCAAGCAGCAAGAAAGCAAGCAATGATCATCTTTCTAAGTTGTTATCAAGACTTCTGTGCAACATCTGATTCTGCAATCTGTCATTACCCAAAGCCAAGAAATAGAGACAGTGGGAGTCAAGTCTCTTGTAGAAAGCAGTGGAGTTGTTGGGGGCTTTGTTCCCTTCTTTGTGCCAAATGGAATGGGACTCTGGCAGCAACACATTTGAATAAATCGTGAAAACAGTTCTACCTCATAAAGGCCAAGAAATTACTTCATAAGGGAGAGGGAGGGAGAAAGAGAAAGAGGCACTAAATCCCTGGGGCAATCAATTTATGTGCTGTGGTATGAGATTTGCTTATCTTTATCTGATTTGTGTAACTTCAAATACTATTGGTCACAAAATACCCTGAATTTTTAAGATCTCTCACTCATTTTTTAACCTGGTAACCTGTCACTACATACTAGCTGTGAGTTCTATTTCCTCAAGTAATTTAGTATGAAATAGTTTCATATTCCCTAAGAGTATTATCTTGTCTTTTAAGTAGCATTACTTTTCATTTTTGAATTGTGCAATTCTGATTTATTTTTCAATATCAAGCTAAAATAATAACAGCAGCTTGTAGGGAAAAATGTTGAACTTGAGATACAGAGATTTGAATTGAGGTCCTGGTTTTGCCATTAACTATTGTGCCATGTATGACATTGATCATACTATTTTCACTTCCCAGGAGCTCAGTTTCCTCCATTGTTCAAATAATTACTTAATTTTGAATTTCTAAGGCCTTAATGCATCCTGAAATTTTACAAATTTCTGAGTTCCAAATGATCCACAGGAATTCCCATAGTGCCAAACACTTCGGTAGGATTTTGGAGAAGAGCACACTCTCCAGGCACCCTGAGGGGAGAGTGAAAAAATCTAAAATCCATAGGAAATACAGACTAAAGTTTTCTAAGAATTAAACAAAACAGAAACAAAATCAGTAGAGATTTTATTAATATGTATTTGTTCATGCTTTCCTTTAACTCACAACCATAAAATAATATAGAAAAATTAAAATAAGAAACTTGTAAGTAGAATCAAACATTGATACCACAAATAAAGATAGAATAATGATATTATATAGGTTGAATGCAGTGATTAACATTGGCCTTCATAGCAGTCCTCAGCTGTTTTTCACACACTTAAGTTTCACAAACTATTATGTGTAGTAGCAAAATTATACTTATTATTTTCAAGGTCATATACTTTAAATATTTGTTGTCTTTTCTTACAAAATATCCATCTCATCCAGAAAGGTATCACAAACTTACACATTTCTTGGGACCTGGGTAATATTTGAAACACTGGGATTGGGCACTTCTTTCTACAAATCTTATGAAAATAATATATTCTTCACACTTTTTAATGCATGCATGTGATTCATACTGAAATAGGTTTCAAATCCAAGATCTGGATCTTTATTGAAACAGCTTTCAAAATATATCTCCCATTATATGGTACTGTTTGATTCTTGTGACTACTGTCAATCCAAATGGTACAAATCAAATAAAGTCATGTCCATCTGGCAGGGATCTTAATGAGGACGTTCATGCTTTGGATAGAGTCATACTTCTTTCCACAAAGCTAGGGAAAACTGGATGTGGACTTCAACCCTATGGACCAGTTCTCAGGCTTGAGATAGAATTCAGACAAGTGGTTGTTTCAGATTTGTTCTGCAGAGCACAGCAGAGAAGTGTAAGCCAGGGAACAAGCACTACTATAACCACAGGGATTACTGGTGACTCTCAGGGGAATATGATTGAACAAAAGTTATAAGAATCAAACATAAAGACATAGACCAGACGCAAGGCCAAAGGTCATGGAAAAGTCAAAAATCAGAGAAGGAAGTGGCATGTAGTGAAATATTCATCGTCCTGCTGTATTGGCGGTAAATAAAAAAGTGAGGCTGCCAGAGCCTTTCACTTTTTCTTTTTCTTAAATGGCAGGTATCCAGTCAGGTGAAGGGAATATCAAGCCAGATATTTCCCACCATGGCCACCGAGTACAGAAGACTGTGTAGGATCTTGCTCCTAAAGGACAGTGTCAAACCCTCTTAAAATGTCCTGGGTCTCTTGAGGCCACCTGAACACCATTACTTTTTCAGAATATGCATAACTTAAATGTAGGATATCTAAAGGAAAGGAATTTTTCGTAGGCGTTATTTTAATTGTTTCTCATATTAAACTCAACAGTGTTGGAGCACCAACTCCCACTGGTTTATGACAATCCAATTTGTGCGTCTTTTCCCAACTTCGTGCCATATGACACCACATTAGAAGCTTGATATTGAGTATCTCAGGAGCATTTACACCATAACACTGGAAGTTGCTTAGGGAAGAAAAGGCGATCAAGGGTATCCACATAGGATCAGAAGAGATTACACTTTCACTCTTCGCAGATGATATGATTGTATATCTGGAAAACACCAGGGATTCTACTATGAAATTTTTAGACATGATCAAGGAATACAGCAGTGTCTCAGGCTACAAAATCAACACTCATAAATCTGTAGCCTTTATATGTACCAATAATAGTCAAGCCAAAAAAAACAGTCAAGGACTCTATCCCTTTCACAGTAGTAGCAAAGAAGATGAAATATTTGGGAGTTTATCTAACAAAGGATGTGAAAGATCTTTATAAAGAGAACTATGAAACTCTAAAAAAAGAAATAGCTGAACATGTCAACAAATGGAAAAACATACCATGCTCATGGCTGGGAAGAATCAACATTGTTAAAATGTCCATACTACC
>CAUYRH010142329.1:0-48513 GCA_963574655.1 Perodicticus potto | reverse complement strand
AGGTAGATGTTTGGAACAGAATAGAGAACCAAGAGATGAATCCAGCTTCTAACCATTACTTGATCTTTGACAAGCCAATTAAAAACATTCAGTGGGGAAAAGACTCCCTATTTAACAAATGGTGCTGGGTGAACTGGCTGGCGACCTGCAGAAGACTAAAACTGGACCCACCTCTCTCACCATTAACTAAGGTGGACTCTCACTGGATTAAAGATTTAAACTTAAGGCATGAAACTATCAAAATATTAGAAGAAAGTTCAGGGGAAACTCTTGAAGGAATTGGCTTGGGTGAATATTTTATGAGGAGGACTCCCCAGGCAATTGAAGCAGTATCAAAAATACACTATTGGGACCTGATCAAACTAAAAAGCTTCTGTACAGCCAAGAACATAGAAAGTATAGCAAGCAGACAGCCCTCAGAATGGGAGAAAGTATTTGCAGGTTATGCCTCCGACAAAGGTTTAATAACCAGAATCCACAGAGAACTCAAACGTGCATACCATGGAATATATGCAGCCTTAAAGAAAGATGAAGACTTTACCTCTTTCATGTTTACATGGATGGAGCTGGAACATATTCTTCTTAGAAAAGTATCTCAAGAATGGAAGAAAAAGTATCCAATGTACTCAGCCCTACTATGAAGTTAATTTAAAGGTTTCATATGAAGGCTATAACCCAACTATAGCACAAGAATATGGGAAGGAAGGGGAAGGGGGAGGTTGGGGTGGAGGGAGAGTAATTGGTGGGGCCACACCTACGGTGCATCTTAGAAGGGTACAGGTGAAACTTACTAAATGCAGAATACAAATGTCTTTATACAATAACTAAGAAAATGCTATGAAGGCTATGGTAAACAGTTTGATGAAAACATTTCAGATTATATATGAAACCAGCACATTGTACCCCTTGATTGCACTAATGTACGCAGCTATGATTTAATAAAAAAAAAACAAAAACAAAAATATTAATCAAAAATTGAATTAAAATTGATTAATGTAGATAAGACAGCAACATTGGGGGAAAATAAGAATGATGTTAGAAAAGAATTATAAGCATGGCCTCCTTGACATTTCCAGTTACCAAAACAAACAAAAAAAGAACAAGTTGTATCATTTGCATTGTCTATGCAAAAGAAAGATACTAATCTTTCAGGAGAAGGAAAATGTTTTCTTCCTTTACTAAGTGAAAGAAAATTCTCTAGGGGAATGTTCACATAAGAGGAATATTTGAACGTACCCAGCAGTAAATAGAATTGTCTGTTCTGCCCAGCAAGTTCTAGCATCATCCCTCAACTTGAGCTAAGATATAATAACAATGCGTAGAGATGAGAAAGGAAATATGTGGGTTGTCAAAAATATGTGGTTTCAGGTCACAGGTCTCTGATATTCTGGGTGTATCAGCTAAGACCCCTTGGCTGAAATAATTAGAAACCAAGTCAATATAAAGTGACCAATTATAAAATGTATAACAAACTGGAGGAAAAAAAAAAAAGGAAAGTTATTCTTAATACCTGCTGCTACACACACACATACACAAATGTATAACGTGAGATACATACATAAATCAAAGTTTAAAAGATTGGCTACTGGTGTGAATCCAAGGTCCACTTCTTTTTTCTTTTATTTGCCAACCCATCATTTTAATCAATCTTTTTTTCTCATTTTAACATTTTTTTAATGTTTGGGATTCATTGAAGGTACAATGAATTAGGAACACTGATTGCAGTTATTAGGTAAAGTCCCTTTTATAATTGTGTCCCACCCCCAAGAGGTGTTTCATACCCTGTGAGCCCCCCTCGCCCTCTCTCCTCCCCTCTCCCCGATCCCTTATTCCCCTACCCCACTCCTTGTATTAGATCATCTACTGCCTTCATGTTAGAATTGAGTACATTGGATTCTTGCTTCTCCATTCATGTGATGCTTTACTAAGAAGAATGTGTTCCACCTCCATCCAATTTAATACAAAAGATATAAAGTCTCCATCTATTTAATTTATTTTTTATTTTTTTGAGACAAAAAAAAATTTTATTTTTTATAACAATATTTTTATTTTTTTGAGACCTGGTAGAGTGCTATGGCGTCATAGCTCACAGCAACCTCAGACTCTTGGGCTCAAGCAATTCTCTTGCCTCAGCCTCCTGAGTAGGCGGGACTACCGGTGCCCATCATAACACCTGACAAGGTCTCTCTCTAGCTCAGGCTGATCTCAAACGCGTGAGCTTAGGTGATCCGCCTGATTCGCCTCTTAGAATGCTGGGATTACAAGTGTGAGCCACCACACCTGGCCTAAGTCTCCATCTTTTTTAATGGCTACATAGTATTCTATGGTGTATTTATACATACACACACACCCCCCCAAGAATGTGAATCCATCCTTGGGTTGGTGGGCATTTAAATTGTTTCCACATTTTGTCAATTGTAAATTGAGATGCAATAAACAGTTAGAGCAAATGTTCTTATGATAAAAGGATTTTTCTTTTTTATTCTGGGTAGATGCCTAGTAATGGGATTGCAGGATCAAATGGGAAGTCTAATTTGAGTTGAGGATTCTCCAAAAAAGTTGTATTAGTTTGCAGTTCTACCAGCAGTATAGAAGTGTTCCCTTCTCTTCATATCCACACTAGCAAATGGAGCTTTGAGACTTCGTGATGTGGGCCATTCTCACTGGGGCTAGGTGATACCTCAGGGTGGTCTTGATTTGCATTTCTCTCATGATCAGGGATGATGAGCAGTTTTTCAAATGTTCATTAGCTATTCATCTGTCTTGGTCAGAGAAGGTTCTGTTCATATCTTTAGCCCGTAGGTACATGGGATTGTTTACTCTTGTTTTGTTGATTAATTTGAATTCTCTGTAGATTCTAGTTATCAACCCTTTGTCAGATTGACACCCTGCAAATATTTTTCCCATTCTGAAGGCTGTCTCTTTGTTTTACTCGTATTCTTAGCTGTGCAGAAGCTTTTCAGCTTAATTAAGTCCCATTTGTTAATTTTTGTTGTTATTGCTGAAGTCTTTGTCATAAAATCTTTTCCCAGTCTAACATCATCAAGAGTTTTTAATCACACTTTCTTCTAGGATTTTTATCATTTCGTGTCTTAGATTTAAACCTCTTATCCACCCTGAGTCAATTTTTGTAAGTAGTGAAAGATGTGGATCAAGTTTCAATCTTTTACATGTGGTTATCCAGTTCTCCCAGCACCATTTGTTGAAAAGGGATTCTTTTCTCCACTGTATGTTTTTGTTTGATTTATCAAAGATCACATATAAAGTAGAGACTGGTTTCATCTCTTGGTTTTCTGTTCTGTTCCATATGTCTATTTCTCTATTTTTGTGCCAATACCATGCTGCTTTGATTACTGTGGACTTGTAATATAGCCTGCTATTGTTACATGGAATAAGTTCAGGAATTCAAAATCTCCATGGTTTCTTATATGGAAGTCTGCTATGGTTATGCCTTTTACTTTGTTTTTATTACTAAGAATAGCCTTAGCTATACAGGATTTTTTATTGGTTCCATACAAAACAAAGCACTATTTTTTTCAGTACTTTAAAATATGTTGGTATTTTAATGGGGGCATTGAATCTGTAGATTGCTTTGGGTAGAACAGACATTTTGGCAATGTTAATTCTTCCCAGCCAATAGCACTATATGTTCTTCCATTTGTTAGTGTTTTCTGCAATTTCTTTTCTTAGGGTTTCATAATTCTCTTTGAAAGATCTTTCGCCTCTTTTGTTAGTTATATTCCTAAGTATTTCATTTTCTTGGAAGTTAATGTGAAGGGAATGGTGTCCTTGATTTGCTTCTCAACTTGGCTGTTATTGGTATATATGACGGCTACTTTATTTGTGGACATTGATTTTATATTCTGAGACATTACTGTATTTCCTGATGACTTCCAGGAGTATTGCGGTTGAGTCTCTGGGGGTTTGTAAGTATAAGATCATATCATTAGCAAAGAAGGAGAGTTTGACCTCCTCTGCCCCCATTTGGATCCCCTTTATATCCTTCTCTTGCCTGATTGTATTGGCTACAACTTCCAGAACTATGTTGAATAATACTGGTGATAGTGGAAATCCTTGTCTGGTTCCAGTTCTAAGCAGAAAAGCTTTAAGTTTTACACCATTCAATATGATATTAGCTGTGCATCTGTCATAGATGGCTTCAATCAGATTAAGAAATGTGCCACCTATGCCTATTTTCTTCAGTGTTCTTGTTAGAAAAGGATGCTCAATTTTGCCAAATTCTTTTTCTTCATCTATCCACAGGATCATATGATCTTTGTTTCGTTTCTATTTATATGGTGTATTACATTTATGGATTTGCGTATGTTAAACCAACCTTGCATCACTTGGATGAAGCCTACTTGATTGTGATACATAATTTTTTTTTTAATGACTAGCTGCAATCTATTAGTGAGTATTTTTGCATCAATATTCATTAGTGAAATTGGTCTGTAGTTCTTCTTTTAGTTAGGTCCTTTTCTGATTTTTGAATTAAGATGATGCTTTCTTCATAGAAGATGTTGGGGAAGGTTTCTTCCTTCTCAATGATTTGGATTAGGTTCTGCAGTACAGGTACAAGCTCATCTTTGAAGGTGTGATAAAATTCTGGTGTGAAGCCATTTGGACCTGGGCTTCTTTTTGTTGGAAGCTCTTTTATTATTTCTGCAATGTCAGTGCTTGACATTGGTCTGTTCAAGAGATCTATTTCTTCCTGTTGAAGGCTAGGAAGATAGTGTGATTCTGGCTATTGGTCCATTTCCTCCACATTTTCAAATTTCTGGGCATGAAGTTTATGGTAGTAGTCAGAAATAATCTCTTACATCTCTGTAATATCAATTGTTATTTTCCCATTTCATTTCAGATTGAGGTTATTAAAGATTTTGCTTTTCTATTTCTGTTAATCTGGCCAATGGTTTATCAATTTTCTTTATCTTTTCAAAGAATCAATTTTGTGTATCATTAATTTTCTGAATTATTCTTTTACTTTCAATTTCATTTATTTCTGATTTAATTTTGGTTATTTCTTTTCTTCTGCTAGCTTTGGGATTGGTTTGCTCTTCCTTTTCCATTTCTTTAAGATGATTCATTAGGTTATTGATGTGATCTTCTTCTGCTTTTCAGATATAGTTATCCAAATGTAATAAATTTTCCTCTTAGAACTGCTTTTGCACTGTTCCATAAGTTTTTGTAGCTTCTGTCTTCATTGTTGTTATGTTCAAGGAAGTTAATTTATTTCCTTTTTTATCTCTACCTTGACCCAAGTGTCATTCAGCATAAGCTTGTTTAGTTTCCAAGCCTTTGTGTGGGGATGACAATTTTTGTTAGAGTTGAGTTCCACCTTTATTGCGTTGTGGTCTGAGAAGATACAAGGTAAAATTTTAATTCTTCTAATTTTGTTCAGGTTTGATTTGTGTCCTAGGATATGATATATTTTGGAGAACGTTTCATGGGCCAATAAGAGGAATGTATATTCTTTAGCTTTGGGAGGGAGTGTTCTATATATGTCTATCAAGCACAGTTGTTCTAGGCTCACTTTTAAGTCCCTTATATCTTTGTTTAGTTTCTGTTTAGAGGATCTGTCCAGCTCTGTAAGAGCTGTGTTAAAGTCCCCTGCTATTATGGTGTTATAAGATAACATATTGCTCAGACTAATTAATGTTTGTTTCAAGAATCTGGGAGCATTTAAGTTGGGTGCATAAATATTTAGAATTGAAATGTCTTGTTATATTGTTCTCTTGACCAATATGAAGTGTCCATCTTTGTCTTTTTTGACTTTAGTTGCTTTAAATCCACTTGTATCTGAAAGTAAGATTTCAACCCCTTTTTTCTTCAGATTTCTATTTGCCTGAAAAATTGTCTATCCCTTAACTTTGAATTTTGTTTTTCTAGGCTAGGTGTTTCCTGCAGATAGCAAATGGATGGCTTGTGCTTTTTTATCCAATCAGCCAGCCTGTGCCTCTTCAGTGGGGAATTCAAGCCATTAACATTTATTGAAGGAATTGATAAGTGTAGTTGAGTTCTATTCATCTTACTTTGTGAAAGTCCATTGCTTTGTTTTATCTTTTGCATAATTGTGGAAGGTAGGTTTTATCCTTTTGTTTCTAGGTGTTTACTTTGCTGGTGGTCCTTTGTGATGGTCAGTGTGTAGAAGAGGTCTAAGTATTTCCTGTAGAGCTGATCTTTTGTGGCAAGCTTCTCAAAGTTTGCATATCAGTAAATGATTTGATTTCTCCATCAATTAAGGCTTAGCTTAGCAGTATATAGAATTCTGGGCTGAAAACTGTCTTGTTTAAGTAGATTAAAGGTAGTTGACCATTGTCTTCAGGCTTGAAAAGTTTCAATTTGAGAAGTCTGCAGTTACCCTGATAGACTTGCCCCTGTCAATTGGTACTTATTCCTGGCAGCTTGCAGAATCTCCTCTTTTGTCTTGACTTTGGACTGTTGCATGACAATGTGTCTTGGAGAAACTACATTTGAGCTGAGACAACCTGGGGTTTGATATCCCTCTGAAAGGAGTGTGTCAGAGTTTCTGGTGATATTTGGGAAATTTTCAACGTCAATCTTCCCTTTTATTCACCCCCTTTCCTTTCTCTTTTCTCTCTCTCTTTTTAAATCTTTTATCCATTCTTGTGCTTCACTCTTGTTGTCCTTTTAGTCCTTTACCAAAAGGACACTTCAACACCTTAGGTTCAGAGGCACAGTAACTTAAAGAGCAAGAGGAAGTGAAAGGAAAAAGTAGGGCAAGGAAACAGACAAACAAAACATTCATGAGGAAAAAAACAGCATAAAAATCCTGGCAAAATTAAAAACCAAACCAGAGCAACACCCCCCAACAAAGGGATCATGAGGTAGCTACTGCAGAGGATTGTGCCTATAAAGAAATGTTAGCAATGACAGAAGGGGAATTTAAAATATAGATGGTAAAAACAATGAAAGAAATTGCTGAGAAAATGGAAAATAACCAAAAGGAAATCAAAAACAGAATCAAATAAGAGATGAATTATATAAAGAATACACAAAGGATAGAGCAGAATTAAAGGAATTGAAGCAGTCAATCAGGGAACTTAAAAGATGCAGTAGAAAGTATCAAGAACAGATTAGACCATGCAGAAGAAAGAATCTCAGAGGTAGAGGATAAAACTCCTGAGCTAACTCAGGCAGTTAAAGAGTCAGAAAAAAACAGAGAGAAAGCAGAAGATACACTGATGGAATTATGGGACTTCATGGAGCATTCAAACATGTGAGTTATAGGTATCCCAGAAGGGGAAGAAGCATACCCCAGAGGAATGGAAGCCCTACTAGAGGATATCCACTTCTTATTAACCATGTGACCTTGGACATATGTTATTCAATCTCTCCTAAGTCTCAGCTTTCTTTCTTGGGTGTAATAAAATGCTACTCATAAGTGTACAGAATTGTGTATGCATGAGATAATGCATAAAAGTCCCTTAGCATAGTTTTTGGCTCATTGTAAGCATACAATAAATGGTAATTACTGCTTAATATTATTCTATAATATAGAAAAGAATTTCTCAACCCTGGCACTCTCAATACTTTGAACAGGGTATTTCTTTGTGTGGGCTACTCTGGGCATTGTAGGGTATTTAGTGGCAGCCTGGCTGTTAGCCAATAGAAGCCAGTAGAATTCCAAACCCCATCTAGTCGTGATAACCAAAACATCTCCAGCATTGACAAATGTTCCTTGGAAGGCAAAACTACCCCTGGTTGAGAACTATAGGTGCAGAGCAAAGAGCTGTGGTCCCAGAGACACCTGGCTTCTATGAACTAATGTGTGATCCTAGGTGACTCCTTCCACTTCTCTGGGTCTTGGTTTTCACACATAAGACAGGGTTGGAAATTCCTGGTTTATCTTTCATGGTTTTCGTGAGGATGAAATGAGAGAAGAAAACCCTAATGCACTGAAGAAGTTATAAATGTAGGATTATGTTATGATTGTCTCGTTGGCCATAGGCTGGGGCGGGGGCAGCTATGAGAAGCTCAGCAGCTTCTTGCTGATGACATGTCAAGGCTTCCCTGTCCTTTTAGTGGATATATTTGTGGTTTGGCTCAAAGAATTCAAGAGTAACTGTTTTCTTTCTAAATAAAATAGAAATTTTTTTTTTAAATTCTAAGTAGTAAAACTGCCTTGTCATCTCTAAATTTACCTTTCATGTAAATTTGTCTTTTAGATGACCTGAATTAACCAGTTCTTAGAATTTTAACTTTGACCTCTGCAGATAAATTCAGGAAAAAAAATATTCTCTGGGTTTTCAATATCACTGTACTGAGTAACATGATACTGAGTAATATTAGGATAGACTCCTTCATCAGCAAGGGAACAATTTTTGATGTCATACCCTACAATGGAAATCAGCCTGGTGGAGTTTGAGCCTGTTGTTGTTCTTGTAAATATTTCTGGAAAAAACTTTCAATGAGAGACAGCATAGTGTCTGGTAAAAAAACATGAGCTGACAGTGTGGTCAGAGCTGTGTGTCAACAGAGGAGAATTCAAGGTCCAACCACATCAGTGGCTGGAGTACGATTTAGACAAGTTTTTTAGCCTCCTGAGCCTCAGTGAAGCAAGTATGTCAGTAACACCTACCCCAAAGCATAGTTATGAGTTTTAAGTGGAGATGGATATCATGTAGGCACATGGTAGTGGTGTGTAGATGTAAAGGATCACTCTCTTTCTACAAAGCCTGAAAGACCTTTCAAGGGTTTATTTTATTCCTGAGTGTGAGGGTGCCTAGGTCCCTCAGCAAGGCCATTGAAATGAAAACCAATACTTGTATGTATGATTTATAAACTTCACTTAAACTAATTGTAGTAGAGATTGAATCCTTGACTCAGACTATTAGCATACCCTCCAGCTTATGGACACATTACCTCTTTCCTTCTGATGAGCATTAGTTGGAAATTAAGGGTCAGAAGTCACCTAAAGAACAATGCCATCTATACAGGATAGAGGGAACAAAGCATTTATTCCATAAAACAATTCATTTGGTCTCATTAAGGATGCCCACCATTAAGGGTGAGAGAGCACAGGAGAAAAGCAGGAAGACGATCTTGAACTAAACAGACCTGCCATTTACTACCTGGGGGACCCTGAGGCCTTCTAAGCCTCAGCTTCGTCCTCATTAGAAATAGGGTTAATAACACCTGTCACAGTCTGAAGAGGAACATAAATCAAGCACATGAAAACCCTATCACTGTGCCAGCACACCAAAGGTTCTCAGTAAGTCTGCTTTTATCCTGGGTTCTCTTGCAGGTCATCATATCTCACCTTGATCATAAATCTGCTTTCTGGTGCTTTTCCTTTCTTATGAATGTTGAATATAACATGTAGGGAAAAAGTCATAAATAATTAAGCACAAACCATTTAAAAAATACAGAATAATTTTCTTTGAAGTTATCATAATGACTCTGCAAGAGTTTATTTCAGGCTGGGCATTGTGGCTCATGCCTGTAAGCCTAGCACCTAGGAGGCCGAGCTCCTGAATTTGAGACCAGTCTGAGTAAGATCAAGACCCCATCTCTACTAAATATAGGAAAAATTAGCCAGGTGTTGTGCGGGTGCCTGTAGTCCCAGCTTCTCGGGAGGCTGAGGCAAGAGAATCACTTGAGCCCAAGAGTTTGAAGTTGCTGTGAGCTGTGACACCACGGCACTCTACCCAGGGTGACAGAGTGAGACTCTATCTCAAAAAAACCAAAAACCCCACTTTATTTTATAATTTGTTCTTTATCCTGCATATAAAGACAAGCAAAACAAACTAGGTAAGGTCATGGAATATTCAACCATTCATAAAACCATTTTTAAGAAAGAACACTATGATAACAGGTCATAGGTAATAATAAAATTATACGAGTAGAGTAACAGTTTCTCAAATTTTCAACACCAGGATTCTTCTCTTGTGGAGTCTTTGTATGTTTTAGCTCTTCCTCCTCTTTGCCCCACAGCATTTTGCTAACTTCTGTTGCATCACACCTTCTGCACTCAGACTCAGGAATCATATTTTATTCTCCTTTTAACCTTCCTACTCCAAACTGGGCTCTCAAACAAATGTGATGAGTTGTGAGCAAGCATCCCTCTTACATGTGTTAACTGTATGTAGTGATTGTAACAATTTTCCTTATATAGTGACTATATATTATAATAGGTAATGTTGACTGCATACTATTGTGCTCAGGTATCACAGGTCTCCAGTTAGCGACTCTCACTGTGGCCCTGTGTGTGCATCGTTACTGTCTCCATTTACTGATGAGAAAAGTAAGATTAAAGGGGCCTGAAGACACACAGCTATTTCACCAAAGAACCGAGATTCAAACCCAGGCACTGAAACATGAGAACTGATAAACTGCCTTTTACTACAAACTCTATATTAATTGTTTACCTGTTGCTGCCTGTAAACAGATTCATTTTGTTCTCTTTTAGAAGGCAGAGTACGCTTAGTGGAAAGTGTCAGCAGATTTAGGAATCCACTCTGAGTTCTCATCATGACTCAGCTACTGATAGCTGGGTGTCCTTGGGCAAAGCCTCAGTTTCCCTATCCTTCAAATGGGATCATGAGGCTGGATATGAAGATTGAATGAGGTGACAGAGACAGGCATTTCCAATGGGATCTGGCACAGAGGAGCACTCCATGCTGCTGAGCCTGGCACCAAGCCTGATGCTAGCTTCAGCTGTCTCAAACTAACATTTCCTTTTCTTTCTCTCATCAATGAGGTATGTTCCTCATCCATGCAGGTCTCATAGCTTTAAAGGCCATCTATATGCTGACATTTCCAATGTCTTGACCTTGACCCTGCAATCCCGTCTCTGCTATTTAACTGTCTCCTCAGTCTCTCTCTTTGGATTTCTAGAAGGCTGCTCATGCTCAGCATGGACAGACATACTCCCAATCCGAGCCCCCACCAAGCTTGCCCTCCTTTCGTCTTCTCTATGTCAGCATGAGGCAATCTCATCGAGAGGCTCTGCAGCTGCATGCCTCAGATTTGATCCATGGGTGAGCCCCATCATCTCCAGTTTCAAAATACAGCCAGAACTTGCCTCCTTGTCATGTCCTCCTCCATGCCTCCTCCTGCCAAGGCCTCTTTGTCTCTCCCCTGGATCGTCACATCTGCCTCCCGAGTGGTGTCCTTGCTTCTGCTTCCACATCCTTCCTGCAGTCTAGTCTCAATGTAGCAGCCAGAGTGACACTTTAGACATGTCAGTTACATCACGTCACCCATCTGGTCAAAACACTCTAATGCTTCTCCAACTTGTTCTGGGTAAAAGCTTAAGTCCTGCAATGGCCTACAGGGCCCTACATGACGGGGTCCTGCTGCTTTTCTAATCTAATCTCTCCCCTTCTCACTCTGCTCCAACTCCAGTGGCTCCTGCTCCTTTGTGGGTGTGCTGTACCTTCTCCTCCTTCAGTCCCTGCATCTCCCTGTGCCCAGATGACTAAGTACTCAGCACGTAGTGGGCATCCCACAAATGATGTGGGATGAATGGCTTGGCTAATCATCCAGCGAAAGACCTGTGTGACGTGGGTGCCCTGTTGCTTCTTATTGGTCCCCTACCCCCACTGTGACATCCAGCAGTGACATCCTGAGTCTCCCACTATGTCTGAAAGACCCACTTGACATTACCTAGGAGAACTAGGATCAGGAAGATAAATCAGTTCTGAAAAAACTTCGAACTCCGGATTTCATCAACATTTTCATTCTCTTTTTTCCTACCCTCCCAACATTCTCTAGAAAAAGGAACAAATTGACTCAGGAATTCCATTTTCTTCCTAGACACCTATACACTTCTTCTGCAGTACAGATGGTTGAGACGAGGGTCCAGTTTACCCACCAGCTTCCCTGGATGACTGATGGCTGCAGATTCATCCTGCAGTTCTTTTCCTGCTAAAAGGGTACAGTGGACATGAGCCATTATGGATAGTCTCCTCTAAGGAAGGACCATGATACACTGTCTCACTGGTGCTCCAGCCCTGGGCCATCAGAATAAAAGCAGTCCACTCTTTAACAATGTGTTTTGGCACCTTACATGGTGTTTTGTATAGAAATAACAAGGGTCACCTACCCTAGAAATGGTCTGCGATCACACGAACACTATCAACCTTCTTTGCCCCTTACAGCATTCTTCTAAGTAAAGGGGATGGGGTAGGGATCTTTTAAAGGTGAATGAATACATGAGGAAAATGACTTCTATTTACCACATGCTGGGATGTCACACAGATCAGACTTAAAATTTTCATCCAAGGTGAAGCACCAGGGAGCTTCCTTCTGATTCCCTGGGTTGCGGCAGTAGGAATGGCCTCCATTCAGCTCTGGGAAATGGATGGCGGTGAAGGTGTGTGTGTGAGGGTACTGGGAATTCCACGGCTGGCACTGTCGCCCTGATTTGGTCACACTGACAGTCCCTCTGTAGTCTACGCCTGTGTTGTTATAGCACTTGTGATCTGAAAAACACAAACAAAAAGCCTAAACTGTTAAAAAGAAAGAGAGAAGCTGGAGCTCTAGCCGGCAGTTTCTGAAGGGAGGTGGGGAGAAGTGATTGACTCTGTGGCCAAGGCTTCCCTGCTGCTCAGGGGCCACGAAGGGCAGTTTCCCTGATTGCTGGGCTTGGACCCAAGGTCTGCCTTGCAGTAATATTCCTGGGAGGACTTAAAGCTTATGTTTCAGGGGGAAAAATGTTTTCTGCAAGTACTTTTAACATTGAACACAGAAGAAATCAAAACTAGGCTGGAACATGGGAGCCCAGGAGTAATTTCCTAATGAATGGTCCAAGGAAGGTTCAAGCCAAACTCTTAGTCTTCTCCAACTGATAGGCTTAGACACAATCATGTGATGAATAATCTAGTTTGTAATTCATAGCCAATGCCTATTAGGGGTTGCGCTCTCTGGGCTTCTACTAGGAGTCAGGGCTATCTTTGCTCTGATGCAGGGGGCCCCCTTGAGAAGCAGGCCCATCACTGCTTCAAGGGCTGCAGCTCAGAAACACTGCAAGGAAGCTGGTGAGTTGAGCTGGAGGAGTCTGGGGTGGGGGGTAACGATAATGGTATTACTGATGCTACTGAGCACCTACCATGCACTAAACAGTTTTAAGCATCTTCGATGCATCAATTTATTTAACAAATAAAATAGTATTAACTACCAAAAGGAAACCAAAAACTTCCTAGTAAGATTAATTCTTGATAAAAGAGAAACGTACAGTGTTTTGCTTGGCAGTGTTGAGTGTGTAGAAGACAGCGGCAAACTCAGGTATTTATAAGACTGTGCTGCAATACACACCCTATAAAAATCACCATTTGTGCATTTAATAGCACATTCGCAATGCTGTGCAGCCTTCACCACTATTAGGGTCTCGAATACTTATGTCACCCCAAAAGCAACCCCCATACCCACTGCTCACTACGGTGCCCCAGTACTGACTGATCTCCTTTCTGTCTCTCTGGATCTGCCTGCCTGGATGCTCCACATGAGTAGAAGTATAATGGCATCTGGCTTCTTTCATCCAGTATGTTTTCAAGGTTCATCAGGCTATAGCATCTATCTGTATTTCCTTCCTTTTTTAGGGATAAATAACATTTCATTGTATAGCTATGCCATAATTTATTTAGCATTTATCCAGTGACAGATGTTTGGACTGCTTCCACCTTTGGGCTACTGCGAATAGTGTTGTTTTAAACATTCTTCTTGGAGTTTTTGTTTGAACACGTGTTTTTAGTTCTTTTGATTCAGTTCTCAGGAGGAGAACTTTTGGGTCACACGGTATTTCTATGTTTAAGTTTTTGAGAAACCAACCCCCCACAGCTTGAAGAGAACCACACAAAACACACCACTCATGCCCAGACACAGGCTTCCCCCCTGGAAGGTGATCTGACTGACAGTGGAGCAACTGCTGTGGGTCAAGGTCTGGTGTTCACTGCGCCATGAGCTTGGTGGCCCTTGGAACAGCACAGAAGTAATAGGGTTACTATTTACTCTTTAAAAACTTTTAATGGCAACCCAGTCTGGTGATGGCAACCACTCACTTTTATTTATAGGATCTGCCATGGGAATTCCTATCCGGATACAATTCGCAGCCTCTGGACTCTCTGGTTGTGGCAGATCGTCACAGTTGGGCAGTTTCAGCCTCATCAGAATCATGGGATTCGATCTTGCAAAAATGTATTCTGTTTGACACAGGACATTTTCTAGGATTTCACATTCATCGCGACACAAATCTCGGGGCTTTGGGGCAGATGAGGAGTCGTCACAGTACGGGAAGGCGTAGTGGCACAGTGAAGGGATGGCAAACTGGGAACACTTATCCGATAAGTGACTGGACGTGCCGATCATGGTGAAGGCAGCTGGAAAACAAACACAATTATTGACTCCCAGAGGCCAGGGCTTATCTCCTCCGGTTATCTAGTCAATAGATATCAGATATAAATACACATTGGGAAGAATCTGCTGTGCTGAGGCAGAGAAGGCCAAAAGAAGGAGATTCATTTCAGATGTCTAAGCAGCTTACTTTCACTGGCTTGAAAAAAATCATTTTGACTACAAAGTCAAAAAAACAGGATTAAATTACATATGTACCATTTCCTAATAAAAACATTAATTAGGTTAAAGTACAATATATTTTTCATTTTTTTACTACAAGCAATAGAACTTCATGCTTCATCTGGTACTTTTTATTACTTTTGTGAAGCTTCCAAAACATGTGAGAGCTGTGGGGCAGAACTTGCTTTATTGGGTGGCAGAGGCTGAGTTCTATGTCTTGCCAGGTGGCAAGAGTGCCTGGAGGACTTTGGGTAATTTACTTAATTTCTTTGTGGCCTGAATACTTTCTACTCCACCTTCTGAAAATGAGGCAATTCACCTGGAGGTTCTCAGCAAGCACCGTGCACCTGTTCCGGGGTATGTCATGGAAGACTAGTGGTGCTGAGCTCCCCTCTTGCCTGGTGGGCTGTCAAGCAGAGAGAACGCCAGCCCACCTTGATGCCTCTCTCTATTGACAGGGAGATCACACCTCCCCGGGTGCCTGTGAGGTTGTTCATACACTGTTTCTCAAAGATGTTCCTCAGAACATTAAACTATGGAATATCAATAGTTTTTGAGAAAGTAGGATTACACACGCAAACAAGTTTGGGAAATGTAGGGTTAAACAAAGTTAACTAGATCCTTAAAAATATATAAGATGTATACTTTCCCGTAAATGATGCCCACTGAAAATCTCCAAGAGAGAATTATTATAAATGGGTTACCAAATAATATGTATGTCAAAATTCCCATACTCCAGGCCTTCTCAGTCCTCACGGGACACAAGTTCTGGGCTTTTTTGCTGTTCTTTGTTCCTGACTTGGGTTTGTTCTGGCCTCTCCTAAATCCTAGGGCTGCCAGATAAATTATAAGTCAACAGCTACATTTGAATTTCAGTAAAATTTGGGTCATAATTATATGATACAATAATCTATTGTTTATCTGAAATTCAAATGTGGGGGCAACTTTATTAGAATCTCATGAACACAGTTTGAATGGACTGCCCAGAGGCCTGATAACCACGCCAACAGGAGCGGGCACAGGGCTGTGGCAGCCA
This sequence comes from Perodicticus potto, assembly GCA_963574655.1. Classification (NCBI taxonomy): domain Eukaryota; kingdom Metazoa; phylum Chordata; class Mammalia; order Primates; family Lorisidae; genus Perodicticus; species Perodicticus potto. The sequence goes on along the minus strand of CAUYRH010142329.1, from coordinate 32,939 downwards.
CCCGAGGTGGCCGACACTTCCCTAGCTCGTGTGCTAGAAAGGGTTTCACTACTAGATTTTCATGAAAAGGATACTTATAATTAAGAAAAATGAAGGGTAAAGTATTGAAATGAGACCTATGGCCATCTGGCCTCATCACTCTTGCTACAGGTAAAGAAAGAGATTTTCCTCCATTTCCCCAAAGTCACCATGATGACAGCCCTAGGATGAGTGTCTAGAATTCTAAACTCTAAATTTATTCTTTTCAGTCTGCAACAGGTTGTTTCTAAACAGTAAGCTCTGTGAGGGCAGAGACATAACCAGTCACTCACCACACCATCATCTCCTCAGTTCCTGGCATGCTGAAAGCACTCAATACTATTTATTGAGTGTTTGAATGAATGTGAAACTTCTCAAAGCTTCCTTTTCCTCTAAGAGCAACCTTCTATAAATTATTTTAACGTAAATTCCAGAGCACAGAGATCATGTCTCTTGCTTCTTTATGGTCCCGATCCCAGTTTCAATGCCCAGCCTAATGCTTTGTGGAGAGAGAAGCTCAATAAAGCTTTTGGTGAGAAAAATAGCTATTCAAGGGATAAATATAATTTCATTGGTGTGACCTACCTGTGATCTGATTTTCTATCTCCCCTTGCATGTGCAAAGACTCCATATAGACGGTGCGGTTACCAATAAACCTCGCACATGCAATCCCTCTGTATGGCTGGCAGAATCCATCTTCTTCATACTCTTCTCTAAAAACGAAGCACAGACCCAAGTTGAGGCAGCGTGTCCAAACAGCACGAGTCTCCTCTGACGGCGCGATGCCTAAACAGCCACCAGGGGGCGGGTCAGGCACAGTATACCAACCCCTGGCTAAGGAATTGGGCTTTTGCTCCACTCTTAAAATATTGCTTAAAAACATCTGTTGGTCACGTTGGTCAAGTTTCCCACACTTCCAGAAAATCATCCTCAAGCACAAACTCATCCTTAAATATGGGAGAAAACGCTTTTATTTTCGCAGCTGGTGGTGGGCCGGAAGATGATGAAGTTACAAGACCAGAGAGGAAATGAGTTGGAAATCTGGGCACATGTTCTAGGGATTTTTATTTTTTAAGGACAGATTATTTCTGCTTCATTTACTACAAAGGCGTGGGTCATAAGCCCAAGATCCTCTCCAACTGACATGTCATTAGGGGGCTCCCCTGAGTAAGAAACAGAGTACAGCTGGAAGCAGCCGGAGGGCAGCCCAGTCACTCCTCCTGCATGGAGTCCTCTCTCTAGGCCGCACAGCCAGGGCCAGGGCAAACTATGAGCGGGGGAGTTCAAAATGAGTCGCTAAATCAGGGAAATCTAGATAATGTCATGGAGATTTTGCTTTCACAATCTGCTAAAATTTTAAGAAATAGTCTTATAAAAATGCTACTGCTTTAAAATTATAACTCCAAAAAGGGGCTGCTAGTATATTTTATCTGGAAGATAAAGGGTTACCAGAAAGTGACATGATCAGTGATAGTGTGGCAAGCGAATGGGGCTAGAGACCTAAGGCTGGAGGTTAGGACCCATGGCAGTAGGTTCAACTTGAAAGGACAGAGGCCATAACCTCCCCCAAGGGCATAGGATAAGCACCAGATGCCAAAGTATGGCGCAGCCAGCATAGCCACAGGCTGCCTGCCCTGTGAATGGCCTGACTTCTACCCTGGATGCCCCTCCTCAACACATTATCTCTGTGGTTTCTTCTAAGTTAAAGTACCAGGATTACAGCAGAAGTCAGGAGAACAAAGTTCTCTTCCTGGGATTAACATTTGGACACCAGTAGCCAAGCTGTGTGAGCCCTCTGGGCCACGGTTTTGTGATTTACAAGATGGACATGATAATCGACCTCTCCATCCTACAAGCAAAAAGTTATGACAATCCTATCACATTGCTTTTCAAATTCTAGAGATGTAAGATACAATTATTTGCTGGGTGCAGGGGCTCACGCCTATAATCCTAGCTCTCAGGGAAGTTGAGGCGGGTGGATTGCCTGAGCTCAGTTTGAGACCAGCCTGAGCAAGAGTAAGACCCCATCTCTAAAACTAGCTGGGCGTTGTGGTGGACGCCTGTAGTCCCAACTGCTTGGGAGGCTGAGACGAGAGGATCACTTGAGCCCAAGAGTTTGAGGTTGCTGTGAGGTAACCTCTGATGCCACAGCACTCTACCCAGGAGAAAAGAAAAATAAAACCATGTAATTACTCTTAAAGTACCAAAGAGGACATTTACTTGTGAAACAGACTGTGGTTGGTACTGTGGAATTGTCCTCCTCACTTTGGGGGTTGGTGCAGTTTAGGACTGGAATGCCCAGTAGAGCAGCACACTGCGTGTAAAGGAATCTGCCACTTTCTACTCCTCATGAATTAAAATAGTCATTTTGAAGGTGAAGATAGGGGAAGTATCTTCGATTTAGTCCCCCAAAGGGTTTGTATTGAGAAGTTGTTCAAAATGTGACCTTTAAGTTCACATATAAATGAATATATCATATGCCTGACATAAAGAAATTGAAATTTTAATGTTGCACAATCCTGCTAGCACTCCACATGTTTACTTTCATAAATCCTAGAGTAATGCTGAGGCCTTTTTGGCTTAAATTTTACTTGGGTTGTAAAATTAACCCAACTTTTATTGGGTAACTAATACCATAAACCTATGGGGAGAAAGAAGGTTTTCAATGACCTCCTCTTGGATCTCGGAAACCTAAGTGTAGAGTCCAGAATACACCCCGGGGCCAACCCCTGCTATTACAGATGATGCTTTTCTGTATGTGGGCATTAGCAGAGCCCTGGGTTTTTAAGGCATCATTATGAGAGTGCATTGCTTGCTCCCGCATTAAACTCTCATGGCCTCAATTTATATCTCTCTGGAGGACATTACCCCAGATATAAATCCTTGACCTACTGGAGTGCCCATATTTTATGTGTGAGGCTTAGGCTAAACTTCTTACCACCTTTCCAGCTCAAGACTCTTAAAAAGATTCTTTGAATCCTTTTCCTCAGAATAAAATGGAATGCAATTTCTCAGCCACACGTTTCTTATCAAGGGCTTAGAGCTGCAGGTGTATTGAATTTTTGACTATCCTTACAATTTCTACTATTCTGGCCAGTCTCTGTTAAAACACAAAACAAAACCAAATCCCAAATCAGTAAGGCACCATGCGCTGTGGGGAGCAGTTCTCAGCCCTGGCTGTGTCTCAGAACCTCCTCAGGATTTTAGAAATACCAGTGTCCAGGCCCCACCTTGGACCTATTAAGTCATAGTCTCTGGAGATGGGGCTTAGGTACTTGTGCTCTAAAAAAAAAAAAAAAAGTACCAGGTGATTTGAATGTGTTTGAGAACCACAGCAGTAAAAAAATAAAATAAGTTAAATTTTAAAACATGCTCTATGCTGCGGGTTTTCTACAGACAATCGGTGAACTGTGGACCAAGCTAGGTGCATAGGGAGAGACTCAGGCCAGAGAAGCTGACTAATTTGTTTAAATTCACAAGACCAGTCAGTGGTAGAGCTAGGATTCTGTCTGAAAATTCAGGCTTAGGCCACCACCCTATGTGGTTAGATCGGTAACTATGTTTGCTTTTCAATACAGCTCCTAATTAAACCAGCCTAACTATAAATAAGGAGGAAACTATATGAGCCCTTATTCTATACCCTGCAAAGTTGTATATACTTATAAAATAGACCATTTAATGCCAACAACCATCTTATAAAGAAGGTAGAGGTGTAATTATTCCCATTTTACAGATGAGAAAACTGAGTCAGATAGCTCAAAGAACTTGTCCAAAGTTGTGCAGCAAGAGCTGGGCTTGCCTCAGCTTCTTGGTCGTGGCATCTTCGCATTGCCTATAGGGGCTTTCTATCATGAAGAAGCTTTGCTGTATGCTGAGTGGCAAAAAGGGTTTCTTTTCTTTTTGTTTTTTATTAAATCATATACACATAAATCATGGATACATTTATGCATATGTGGGGTACAATGTGTTGATTTTTTAATACAATCTGACATGCTTACATTAAAACAATCAACATAGCTTTTGCCTCATTTACTTGATTATTATGTTAAGACATTTATGTTCTGGGCGGCACTTGTGGCTCAAAGGAGTAAGGCGCCGGCCCCATATGCCAGAGGTGGCGGGTTCAAACCCAGCCCTGGCCAAAAACTGCAAAAAAAAAAAGACATTTATGTTCTACTCTTGACAGATTTGAATTGGTTTCTTTTAAAGGTAAAGTCACAATGACCTTTCATTCCTTCCCATTCTTCCCTGCTGGCTTTGGCTGGAGGGGAACAAATGCTCCTCTGATCACTTTATGCCTTTTCCAATACATTCTTCTTTCCTCACTGATGTTTTCCTGCCTCACTCCACGTTTGGCAAATTGCAGACACGAAGTCAATGGCAAGGCTGCAGAAGTGCAAGGGCACCCGCTGTGCGTGCCCAAGGCCACACTCTGCAGAGGAGAAGAGTGAACTGTGGAAAGGCAATGGCAGCTGGCCTTCCACCACAGAGGTGGCAGCAGCCTCCCGCCAGCGACAAGGTGCAGGGCTGCTTTGTGATGGGGACTCACATTTTTCATAAAGGTGATTTAATTACCACATTGCCGGCTTCTATAACTTTCCGTAAACACTGTCGTGGGATTGGGAAAGGCAAATATGGTTTGCCTTCCACCTCCAGTCTCTCCTGCTTCCTCAGGGCAAGGAACTTGTGAAGGACACTGAAGGCAATCCTGGAACAGCAGGGCCACAGTAGAAGCACCTGAGCAGAAACCACTGCAGGCAGGGAAGGCAAATGCCTCCTGAGGCCACGTCACAAGCCAGCTCCTGCTGGGTTCCCAGCTTCCTCTCCTGAGAGTCCAGCCTGCAGAGCTGGCAGCACTGGCTACAATGAGGCAACGGCCACGCTGAGGGTCTCAATGGCAGCAAACCAGAGGATGCACTGTGATCTTTCACGGAGTGGCCTTGCTCACCCAGCGGCCTGACATGCCCTCCACCCTCTGTCTCCTTGGAATGCCCTCTTGTCTTTGAGACTCAGATGCTCCCATCTCTCCCAAGAGGTGGGTCACTCCTCACCCCCAATCACAGTACCTTGATTAAACCTCTCCACAGATCTCCCATGACATATTTATGTTTAGTGCCCACTTTGCCACTGACTAACCACTAGAACTGTCAAGGGTGAGGAGACTGGCCTAGGCTGGCCCACCACCGTGGACCCTTCCCCGCCCCAGGGAAGCCATTCTCTTCCCTGTCAGAATATTGCCAGCATGTGAAGTCCTAATAGATGTAGCTGAACTAATCCTACTGATGACTTTCCCCCCAAAAGTTCTCTTTTGGGGTAACAAGCCAGGTAAAATGCATACTTCTTAGTCAAAGAGAATGGATGTAGAGCAGCGGTTCTAAACCTGTGGGTCACGACCCCTTTGTAACAATGAAAACACATCACAGCATTAGGAAGGTTGAGAACCACTGATGTAGAAGAATCTGACTGACTATAAAATGTCACCAAAACCAAAGAATTTAATAGGTGGTGAAAAAAATACTTGTACAGAAATGTTCCTCACGGCACTATTCACAATATCACAATAGCCAAAAGGTGGAAACAACTCAAGTGTACTCAACAGAGGAGAAGAGGGACAAAATGCACAGATAACTCATACAATGGAATAGTATTTGACCATAAAAAGGGAATGAAATACTGAAACATGCAACAGTGTGGAAGAACCTCAAAAACACTATGGTAAGTGAAAAGAGCTGCAGACAAAAGGCTACATATTGTAAGACCCCATTTACATGAAATATTTAGAAAAGGTAAATCCACAGACATAGAAAGCAGATTGGTGGTTGCCAAGGGTTGGGAGCAGGGAGGAATAGGAAATAACTGAGCAATGGGTATAAACTTTATTTTGGAATATTTATATTGGAACTAGATAGATGTGGTGGTTGTACAACATTGTGAAAACACTATCAGGGTTTCCAATTTTCTGCACATTAGAAGAGTAAGAGTTGTCTTGAACTGCACAGCAAATACACAAACATTCATGAAGGCTGATGAGCAAAAAAAAAAAAAAAAAAAAAAGTGCCATGCACACTTTTTGTGATATTCAATAACACAGCTAAACAAAAAAAGTCTTTAGAAAATCAGAAAGTGGCCCAAAGGCCACGTGTTGGATACTCCTTCCTAGCTACTATTGAATTGTTCATTTTTAAATGGCTAAATCTACTTTATGTGAATTTCACCTTAATTTAAAAAAAATCTCATTTATACACAAGGGCCAAGGTAGAGAGACCTTGGTAGAAAGCCAATGGTTGGAATTTCAAGTCGTCAGAGTTGGGGAGAGGTTTAGAGGATAGTTTTGTGGGTCACGGCCAGGCAGGCTAATCTGATACAAGCATCAGCATTGCACACAGTTACTGCAGGTTCCTTTGTTCTGAGTCTCATGTCTCTCCACATGGAATGCCAGAGAGAGCAAGCCCACAGCCTGGCAGCCGCATGGAGACAGACTGCAATGAATTAAATAACCCTGAATTTACCAGCTCAGCCCCCTACCAGACCCTGTTTTGAGCTATGGAGATGAAATCACATCGGGATGCCTGTCCCCCAACCCTTGGATGAGAGCCACCACCCAGCGCTCAAATGTCTGAGACATGCCTTGTCCCTAAGTAAGCTCCAGTCAGCAATTCAGCAAAGCGGGGGTAAGTAATTACACACAGTACTTCCTGCAGTGTGTGTAAGTAATTTCTCTTTACTCAAGCAAAACTTACTTACTAGTACCTTCCCCAAAAGACCATCACGGCCACAGGTGGACAGGAAGTGTCCCTTTTTAAAATCTGTAAGTCAGGTTATCTCTGAGCCAACCTTGATCAAAGCACAGGCACGTGCACTTTCTAGTGATCTTGCCGTGACGCTCCCCTCCTCAGAGCAGGGCTCTCCCCTGGGACGTGCAATCAGACGTCTTAAAGAGCTTGAAATTCAGCTCTGTCTTTTAATAAAAGAGGGATACATTATAAAATCAAAAATCTAAGTACGGGATGCTGAATGATTCCAATGTAGACAGACGATCAGGGACACAAGCTTAAGAACAGATTTTGATTAGATGTAGTCCAAAAGTTTCCACCTATCTACACGTATCTCCTTCCTTGTCCCTAAGAAAACTTGAAGCCTGGAAGCATTCATTCTTAGGTAACTACTGCCAGCCAGGAGGAAGGGACAAAATTTAAAACTTATCCCCTTTAACTGGACATGCCTTGAAATGCAAGCCCTGGGAGAAGGGGCTGCGGGACAGAGACCTGGGCAGAGCTGGTTGGAGGGAAGGAGGGAACATTCTGGAACAGGTGCTGTCAGGAGCACCTAAAGCAGACTGCCTCAGGCCAGTTCAGTTTTCACAGTGAGCCGATCAAGGCACGTCAACTCAGAGGGATGATGACTCACAGAGAAGACTCAAGTCCCTAAGGCTGGGCGTCCGGCTGACTCCCATGTCCCTGTTTCTCTTACTGGAATGCCCTTGTGAGCACCAGCAGTTCTGGGTGGCTGTGTCTAGTATCACAGACTGTGTCCCACAGCTGGACACAGACAGTTGTTAATCTTTATTCCCTTCAGTGAAAAGGGTCCTTACTCTACACCACACGACTTTTTCACTTAAAAAAATTACATCAAATTTTAAAAGTTTTTTTTCCCCTTTGGCCATGAACCATTAAAACGAACAGATGAATAACGTTCTGTCAGAGTTTCCAGAGAAGCACATAACAGTGACTTGTGTCCAGCTCAGAAATGGGGAGGTGCAGCCTTGCTTCGCAGCACTGTCGGGGACACTTGGGGAAGGAGCAGAGTTACCTAGGCTCATATTTCCAAATGTAATGTGAGGGAACATTACGTGTATAATATATTTTATTCCTACTTAACCATACATTTGAAATGATAAGACCACATTAGGACAGTACTGGTAAGAATACCAATGACTGCTAACAAAAAGAATGAGTGATATTTTGCTGCCTTCGATTTACTGAAGTTTTTGTGGTAGGGTGGCCTGACACCTTCTAAGAATGCCCTGGATGTTTTTTACTTCTCCGGTGTAAAGGGCCTGCTTTGCGCCTCAGGTTACACTAACCCTGGAAATACACAGGTGAGACTTGGAGCCCCCAGGTTCAGGGCTCCCGAGTTCTCATTAGAAGCCCTTGGATGTGCTTTGGCAAGTCTCCAAATACAAGGTATTCAAGCTACCCCCTAAATTTGCCCACAGAGAATAATGGACTTTAGAATAAAAAGAAATTCACACATACCAATCTGGGCAGATTTTCTACCGCCAATGTTACTAGGATTGCTTTGACTTTATTTCTTTTTCCTTTTATGCCTTTGCCCATGGATTTAAAAAGAGGAGGTTTGTGGAAAGAGCGGTTAATGAAAATTTAAAGGCATCTTTGGAGGGTTTTAATTTCATCTTACTACTCAGAAGTGGGTTGAAACTCAGTCTCCAATTCTTGCTTCTCTGTTTCATCTCAGCTGTATTTTCCATCCCTCATGCTGGTGATGGATAAGGACTTCCAGCCTCCATAGGAAGCAAAGGTAAGTTTAAATCCTGCCCCCCCTTCCAGCCTCCTAAGGCAATACAGAGATGCTCACATCAAACAGAAAGCCTTATATTTTCATTTATTTTTTATGACATTTTTTATTTCACCCCTTATATGTTTTAAAAATCATAGAAACAGCAGTTCATATTAAAATAAGGATTACTTTGTGATGCAAATATTTCTCATGTCCCTCATCTGCTCAGACCCTTCCCACACTCAGTAAACACCGAGTCTTCACAGGACCCTTCCATGGACCTCTCCCACCCCCTCAGCTGTCTCACTGTTGCCACTATCCTTGATTGATTATTACCTATTGCACTTACCGTCAGGCACATGCTATATTGCTGTCCTTAATTGTTTATTATTTATAAACAAACTTCGTGGGAACAGGAACTTTAGTAGGGTCACTGCTATGTCCTCAGGGCCCAGAACAGTGCCTATTAAGTATCAAGTTACTGATGCCTAATAAATAATACTTAATAAGTGAATTAAATCTCTTTTTCTCAGCAAATAGGGATCCTGAGGTCCTGTAGCAACCAGAGACGTCCGACTCTCCTCTCCACTCCCCTGCCTGGCCACCAACCTCCTGTGCACTTAGTTAGGCTAAAAAGAAGAAATGAAGGGAGGAAGAGGAAAGGAGCAGACTTTACGAATAGTAACATTTTACCACCAAAGCTAAATTCACTTCCGAAGTACTTTTTGAATTCTACCGCTCTCTCCCCTCCTGGTTTGGGACTCTGCCACCCCACAGCGGCCTCACCACAGAGGCCACCAGCCTGGGAAGCCGACACTGACCTGCTGCTCTTCCATCCACCCTCCAAAGACTGCACAAGGCCATCTGCAGGGGCACCAGCGTCCCCCCTCAGGCTGATGCTCTCCACAGACCACACTGCAATTCACAGGTGCCACTAAGTGCTTTTAACTTGAGTGCACATTTAAGATTGGAAGGCCACAAGCTTCTTAGTTGTCAAGTTAAAATGGTTTCTTCTTTTCCTCTACTCCATTTCTTCCACTGACCTTCCTCAGAAATTATTCTATGCTCAACAATATTCTCAACCTTGAGGTACATACCAAAAAAACCTTTGACTTTGGCTCGGCACCTGTAGCTCAGTGGCTAGGGCGCCAGCCACATACACTGGAGTTGGTGGGTTCAAACCCAGCCCGGGCCTGCCAAACAACAGTGACAACTACAGCAACAAAAAAGATAGCTGGGTGTTGTGGTGGCAGCTACTTGGGAGGCTGAGGCAAGAGAATCACTTAAGCCCAAGAGTTTGAGGTTGCTATGAGCTCTGACGCCATGGCACTCTACTGAAGGCAACATAGTGAGACTGTCTCAAAAAAACAAAAACCCTTTGACTTTTAGCTATGGATATCATTTGTGATCCTATCTCTATGTTTATGAAAATACCATATTGACCCAAACCAGAAGCAAGATGCACAGGGAGAGATGGGAGCTGACTCTAATTTTGCTCCAGGAACCTCTCATTCTATGTAAAATTGTCCATATTTTATACCTGAGGAAACTGTAGTCCAGAGATTAAGTCTCTGGCTGAAAATCTTAGGTCTCACTCCAAATTTCCAGCTGTTTCCACTAGAAGATAACAACTGTATATTTTAAAATTTTTACATACAATTCAGTGAAAAAGAGGCAATACAAAACAGCATTTGCATAAACAACACTGCCATGTAAAATGGTTGTATGTACATTGTGAAGGAAGGAGTTTAGATGGAAATATTTCTATTAAATTACTAGTCCTCAAAATTTTCCAAGCTCTTAACAATAGTTAGATTAACATATTGAGAAAACAAGCTTGAGAAAAGGTGCTAGATTTTGTTGTACACTGCCTAGACTCACCCCAAGGAAGAGAATTTGGAGAGTAGTTGGAGAAGGTGGTTTTGTTTTTTTTTTTTTTTTTAAGGAAGAGGAAAAGAGGGTGGCACAGATTGGGGAAACATCTCAAGCCTGAGAGAAAGGTAATGAGAGGAAAACATCCCTCCCAGAAGGTCTGGCTTGATTCAGGGTCCCTGTATCCAGCAAGGCCTGTTCTTATTCCCTAGATATTGACAGGAAAAAATGCTGGCCAAGTTAGTTTCAGGTTTCTCTGGTGCATTACCTAATTGCAGCAGGGTACTGGGACTGAACTTGGCATTGCTGCATGGAAAAGTCACTGGGCTGGAAATCAGAAGACCAGGGTCTTGGTCCCGTTCTAACTGTCAACAGTTATTTCCACACAACCTTGGGAGGTCACTCACCCTCTTTGTCCTCAGTTATTACACTTGTATAATGTGGAAGTTGAATCATGTGATATGTTCTTTCCAATTCTAAACTTTTATGGTTACTCTAGTTTAAGCTGTCCCCCCAAGGTAGCTGCAGGAACCTCCCAACCTCCCTCCTCCATTCTTGACTCTATAAAAATGAGCAGCCTGATAGATCAGATTACCTCTTCCTCCCAACCTCTCAGGGCCCTTTGGTGCCTCCAGTCCACATCAATAGCACCCACGAGGCCCTGAACGGCCCCACGTCCTTAACTAGTCTCCCATGTTGCCTCCCTTGGTCTTCAGGCCTTGGTATCAAAGACCAGCTCATAGTGTCTGAACATGCCCTGGGCCTGGGCTGTTTTTCTTCCAGGAAATCCATTCTTCCTTGTCTTCACCTGGCACCCTCCCCTTCATGCTGCAGCAGTCTCAGCTCCTGTCAGATGCTTTCCGCGACCCCGCAGATCAGCCCATGAGGACACACATGCTGTCTAGATCCTGCACTCAATTCACTGCCCTACGCAGGGTGGGTCTTTGTGGAGAGGTCTATTTCCCTACCAGGTAGAAGGTTCCTGAATTGCAGAATCTATGCTCATTTTTCAATATAGTCTACTCCATCCCCATGTTTGTGCCCAGTGGAGCCTTGTACACATAAACTGTTCCTTAGCAGGATCAAACAAATGTTGTAAAGTTGTGCTCTGTGGTCTGGGCCACACAGCCCTCCTTTGGACGTGACACCATCAGCCTTCAGCATGTCCCCATTTGAACATCCCCAAAGGCAGAACAAGGCAGCGTCCAGGCCTATTTCTTACGTGCACTTGACCAGCTCTACATGAACTCTGCGACTCAAATCTGTTAGTTTTGCAGCTGACAGGTCAAAGGCAGGCGTGTTTCCTCCCTGCCCCCCACTGACTTCACTAACCAGGAATAAAAAGGCTTCACCACCCCTGGATTCCAGGCTGCTGCTATACAGGACACGCAGCACAGAACCATATCTGACTCCATGAGGGTATTGTTTTAAGCATTACTAAACACCCCTAACCTATCAACTGTTGACTTTGTAGTCATTTCCCATTGGAATGTTTTTAGGCTGAAAAAAGACAGGTTTGTTTGTGAAAAGACAGAAACATATTTGGTGAGAGGTGGCATATGTTTTCTCCTAGTGAAAGTGAGGCACTCCTGTGGATTCTGCAGTTTTTGGACACTGCATAAAATACATCTCCTAGGCAAGTGATCTTCTGGCAGGCTTTGAGTGAAGCAATTACCTCGTCTTTTCCTGTCATTGTTCAAAAGCTGAGCATCTACTTACTCTGCTCAGGTCTGGGCAGGCAAAGACAGCTTTGGAACTTCTGCAGCAAACAAGTAGACAAGCTCAGTGTTCACACGTTTGATTTAAATATTGGCAAAATTTTTCATTAGAACATTAAACTCTTAGCTTTGTCTTAAATGCTTTCCAGCAAAGTGACTTCCCCCATTAGAATAACTCAATGCAAACTTTGCAAGCAAGAGACCATGGAACACGGTAGTGCTCACATTCTGTGGTGAGGCAGCTGCAACTGCTTATGAACCAGTGCTGGAAACAGTATTTGGAACTTTCTTGGCAGATTTCTTACATCCTTATTTAAAATGAACTGCAAATCTTATGCTCATAGTTATGAAAATGTCAGGAAACTCCTACTAATGTTCATGCTTTGTTTGACAAAGCTATTTTTGAGTAGTGTCAGAAGGCAAAGGCATCCACCACGTGGGTGCAAAAGGAAAGAACACCCTCTCACCCCCAGCAGCTTCTGAGAAGTTGGTAATTCAGTCCTATGTGACAAGAGCTCCACTCTGAACCGAGAGACATACGTTTCACACAGTCTTGATCCATCCAGGATGTGTGCTAAGGCTACTAGAGGTCTGGAAGGAAACACAAGAAACTTGTTCACTTCTTGCTCAGTTTGAATCAAGTGAGTTTCAGACTCAGCCAGCAAACCATTTGACTAACTTCTAGCAGCTGAGCAAAGTCTCCCAGGGACTGGAGCAAGAGGAAGGCAGAGCCCCCAGGGGAAGGAGAGAGCAGACCATGAAGAATACAATGCCTAACACATTTGCGTGATGTTTCCACATAGATATTTAGAAATGAAATTTAGATTCTCAACATATTCTGGTGGTATTTGTAAGAGCTTTCTCATTCTACCCTTTAAAAAAAACAATGATTGTTGTGGGATTTTGAAAATATAGAGAGAACCATGAAGTGAATTAAAATTATCTACATCCAGAACACAGATAATCACAGTTAATATGTAGCATATATGTATATAAATACATGAATAAATTACTTTTATAAATTGAAATTATACTAGAAATAATTTTTGCTTTTTAATGTACTATGTATTTTTTACATGATTAAATAATATTCTAAAACATGATTTTTAGTAGCTACAAATAAACACTTAGGTTGTAACTTGTCAGTATTTATAAAAATGTTGAGATGAACACCCTTATGGACTGATCTTTACATACATCTGTGATATTTTTTCAGGCTAAAATCAATAAGTTAAATTATTTTGTAGTTCCAAAATGTATACATTTTAAGCTTTTTAAAAACATGTGTTTCCGAATAGTCTTCTAAGAAAAATGTTATAATATATATTTCTACCATTGATTCCTTAGGAGAGTATCTGTATCCCTGCACTCACTGCTAACCAGCACCTGCCTGGCACCAGGGACTGGTTTCATGGAAGACTATTCTTCCATGGATGGGTGGGGAGTTGGAGGATGGTGTAGGGCTCAGACATGATGAGCAGCGGCTGTGAACAGAGAGAAAGCCTGATTCTCACCTCCTGCTGTGTAGCCCCAGTTCCTAAGTTTCATGGATGACAATATTTCTACAAGGGGAGGGTGGGAGAGGTTCCTAACAGGCGGTTGGGGACCACAGTGCTAAGGTAATATCACTTTTTAAGATCCTAGCTTAGTTGCTATCCTTAGTAAAGTTGAACATCGTTTTCATATGTTCACATACTATAAAACATTTGTATTAGTTATCATGTAAACTATACATTTTATACAATGTCTCTGTCCATTCCTCTGTTGGTATTACTATTCTTTATTAGATTAAGAGTGAGATTTTTTTTTTTTTTTTTTGGTAGAGACAGAGTCTCACTTTATCGCCCTTGGTAGAGTGCCGTGAAGTCACAGCTCACAGCAACCTCCAGCTCTTGGGCTTAGGCGATTCTCTTGCCTCAGCCTTCCGAGTAGCTGGGACTACAGGCGCTCGCCACAACGCCCGGCTATTTTTTGTTGCTGTCTGGCTGGGGCCAGGTTTGAACCTGCCACCCTCAGTATATGGGGCTGGTGCCCTACTTGCTGAGCCACAGGCACTACCCAAGAGTGAGATTTTAAGAGATTAATCAACTTTCCCAAGATCACAAACTAGTGAAGTAGCAGAAATGAGATTCAAATTTGGGTTTTCTATATTGGCTTCACGTCATGTGAAGCACAATGTTCTTTTCAAAATTCTAAAAATAATAATATTCATAACTCTGACATGTCAGAAACAAATCCACTTAATATGAAAATAGATAAAATCAAGAGAATTCACAACAGTTCAATGAGGCATGGTGTCCTTCTGTAAGGAGTACTGAACATCTTCTCAGTCTTTGATTGTATTCACCAAACTGTGCTCAGAATGTTTGCAGAGACAGAGATGTAGTAGTACCCTATGAATGTTTTTTTTTTTTTCTTTAGACAAGGTATGCTCTGTTGCCCAGGCTAGAGGGCAGTGGCAACCTCAAACTCCTGGGCTCAAGTGATCCTCCTGCCTCAGCCTCCAGAGTAGCTAGGACGATAGGCACCCACCACAGTGCCCAGCTAGTTTTTCTATTTTTAGTAGAGACAGGGTCTCACACTTACTCAGGTTGGGCTCGAACTCCTGGCCTCAAGTTATCCTCTCACCTTGACTTCCTAAAATGCTTTAGGATTACAGGTGTGAGTCCCTGTGCCTGGCCCCTGGTAACCATTTTATAGTGCTTCTTATTTGAATGATCTCTATCTCCCTTCCAAAGTGGCAAACTTAAGCAAATCTATAGAGAAGGACAGTGTGGAGAGAGATGTTGAGAAAGGAGAGGCTTCTCATTGTTAATAGAGATGGTATGTTAGTTGATAACATATTCTTTCTGGATCAGGGAGGGATTGTAGCTATCACAAGAGCTGACCTGCGGGGGACAGTCTGAAATGATGGAGGAGACGTTCTGTTTTTCCCTGGCTTGGTCAGGCACCACCTGGAGACCAGATGTCAACAGGCCGTACATTCACTGGAATTCACGGAAAGCAAAGAGACCAGGCTGGTGAAGAGAACTAAACTCATGTCACAAGAGGCATGCGTGAAGGAGCTATCAATGTGAACTTGCAGAGAAGAGTCTAGGGAACATGAGAACATTCTGCAGATGCCTGAAGGACAACTCTGCATGGTCTACCAGACCGGTGTGCTCTTGAAGCTCCTTCTGCACTTCCTCATCTCCAGTTCCAAGCACATGGCAGTCGGTCAGAAACAGGTATTTATTGAGAACCCACTGATAGTCCACCGTCCCTGGACAAGGGAGAGTCCCTGCTTTATGAAGTATACATAAAAAGACATCTAGGATATGACTCTGGAGTCACATCCAGATGGGTACTCTGGATGGGTACATAAACGGGAGAGTCAAAGATTAAACATCAAAATGGGCAACAGTGGAGGAACATTGGGATTGAGAGGGTAAACCAACAGTGCCCTCAGAAATGGCCAAAGAAAACCAGGCCTTTCTCACATTACTAATCCACATCTCTAATTAAAGCTCTACCTGGTTAAACCGTGCTGCCTATTCCTGTTGCTTTTAGGGTAAAGTGCAGATTCTGTCATCTGATTTATAAGGTAGCTCATAGATTAGAGCCTGCCCACCTTTCTTCTCCTGTTCTGATACACTGAGGAAACTGGATTGAAGATTCCCACTTGGAGTCAGCTGCAAAAAGGCCAGATGTGGCCAAGGGAGGTGGCCTTCAGTGAGCCCTACTGGTTCTTTGTTCCATGGGCCTTAATTGAGCACCTGGTCTGTGCAGGCTGTGGCAGCTGGTGCAGGTTCTGGGGCTCAGGCAGCTCAGTTTAAAGAGGGAGAAGTGGCTGATCATGACGAACTGTCACAAGAGCTACTGCCTGGCCAAGGCCAGGAGGGGAGGAGCCAGGAGGAAATGGCAGGACAAGGGTGCAGCAGTGGGCCTAGCCATTCATTCTATAGATATCGAGCATTTGCTACAACCAGCCACGCTAGGTGCCAGGGCTCAATGGCACACCAAGGACTGGACAAAAGAGCAAGCTGCTCTAGTGCAGCCAATACTGGGTGCAGGGTCTGTGGTTAACTTAGAGACAATAATGAGACCATGATTAGTTAGTCCACTTTCATTATCACAATGCACTGGCAATTCAGACGATATTACCTAAAAGATTCCTCCCTGCCATGGTCAGTATCCCCACTGCCCTGTCCTTGGTACACCACTGCTAGGGTTACCACACTGAGCCAAACATCCCCAAATCCCTGCTCTCATTGAGTTTACCCTCCAGTTGGGGGGGACTGTGGTGGAGGGGAGTTATCTATCCAGGTCTGCTCTGCCCTCCCAGCTTTAATAGTAGAAGACCCCACACTAGTTGGCCGCTGGCTTATCCAGTGTGACCACACTCTGACCAAAGAGATATGAGAAGTGACCCACGTCTGGGCTAGGCCTTTGCAAAATGAAGGGAAGCAGGAAGAAAAGAAAGAAGAGAGGAAAGGAAGGATGAAGGAAGGGAGGGATGGAGACAGAGGGGAAGAAAAGGGAGAGAAGAGAAGGAAGTAAAGAAAGAAAAGACTGTCCTGCTGACTGGAGGGGCAGTAGAGTGGGAGGTTGAGGAACAATCTAGAACAATGTTGTTTTGATCACTGTAGACTTACAGTATAACCTACAGTCTGGTAAAGTGATACCTCCTGATTTGTTTTTATTTCTAAGAATTGTATTGGCTTTTTGCAGTTTTTCCTGATTCCATGTAAAATTAAGTACTATTTTTTAAAGTTCTTTAAAGTATGACAATAGTGCTTTAATCAGGATTGCATTAAATCTGTAGATTGCTTTGTGTAGAATGGACATTTTAATAATGTTGATTATTCCCAGCCATGAGCATGGTATTGTTTTCCATTTGTTAACATCTTTAGCTATTTCTTTTCTCAGAGTTTCATAATTCTCAGTATTGAGATCTTTCAAGTCCTTTGTTAGATAAATCCCCAGGTATTTCATCTTCTTTGGCACTACCATAAAAGGAATAGAGTCCTTGACTATATTTTTGGCTTGACTGTTGTTGGCATGTATAAAAGCTATTGATTTGTAAGAATTGATTTTGTATCCCGAGACACTCCTATATTCCTTGACCTAAGAGCTTTGTGGTCGAGTACCTGGAGTTTCCCAGGTACAAGATCATGTCATCTGTGAAGAGTAAGAGTTTGACCTCCTCTGACCCCATTTGAATACCTCTGATCTCCTTCTTTTGCCTGATTGTGATGGCTAGGACTTCTACTACTATGTTGACAAGCAGTGGTGACAATGGACATCCTAGTCTAGTTCTAAATCTGAGTGGAAATGTTTTCAATTTTACTCCATTCAATATGATATTGGCTGTGGGTTTGTTGTAGATGGCCTCTATCAGTTTAAGAAATGTCCCACCTAAGCCTATTTTCCTAAGTGTTTTAATCATGAAAGGATGCTGGATATTATCAAAAGCTTTTTCTGAATCAATTGATAGAATAATATGGTCTTTGTTTTTATTTATGTGGTTTATGTATGTTGAACCACTCATGTAACCCTGGGATAAAACCAACTTGATCATGGTGTATAATTTTTTTGATATAATGTTGAATTCTGTTTGCTTGGATCTTATTGAAAATGTTTGCATCAATATTCATTAGTGATCTTGGTCTATAGTTTTCCTTCTTTGTTGGGTCCTTTCCTGGTTTGGGGATCAAGGTGATATTTGCTTTATTGAATGTGTTGGGGAGGAGTCCTTCTTTTTCTATATTTTGGAAAAGGTTATGTAATATAGGTGCTATTTCCTCTTTGAAGGTTTGGTAGAATTTTGATGTGAAGCCATCTGGTCCCAGACTTTTCTTTTTTGGGAGATTTTGTATAGTTGATGCTATTTCAGTGCTTGATATAGGTCTATTCAAAATTTCTAATTCTTTCTGGCTGAGTCAAGGAAGGTGGTGTGCTTCCAGGTATTGGTCCATTTCTTCTAGATTTCATGTTTCTGAGAGTAGAGGTTTTTGTAGTAATCATTGAGGATTTTTTTGAATTTCTGTGGTATCTATTATTTCCCCTTTATTGTTTCTGATTGACATTATTAGAGATTTTACACTTCTGTTTCTGGTTAAATTAGCCAAAGATTTATCAATTTTATTAATCTCAAAAAAACAACTTTTTGTTTTGTTGATCTTCTGAATGATTCTTTTGTTTCCAATTTCATTTAAATCTGCCCTAATTTTGGTTATTTCTTTTCTTTTGCTGGGTTTGGGGTTGGGTTGTTCTTCCTTTTGCAATTGTTGGAGATGGACAATTAAAGTTGTTGACTTTCTCTCTTTCTGTTTTCTTGATGAAGGCTTCTAATGCTATAAATTTCCCTCTTAGGATTGCCTTTGCAGTATCCCACAGGTTTTGATTTTGTGTCTTCACTATTTTTGTTCCAAAAATTTGATGATTTCCTTCTTAATCTTGTCTTTGACCCAGCTATCATTCAGCCTAAGGTTATTTAGTTTTCATGACTTTGTTTGAGTATGAAGATTTCTGTGGCTCTTGAGTTCAACTTTTAATCTGTGATGGTCCAAGAAGTTACAGGGAATAATTTCTATTCTTTTAAATTTGTTGAGTTTAGACTTGTGTCCTAAGGTATAATTAATTTTGGAGGATGATCTGTGAGTCAATGAGAAGAATGTGTATTCAGTTTTATTAGGGTGAAATGTTCTGTAGATGTCTGTTAAGTCCATTTGTTTTAGGGTCAAGTTTAAGTCTATTATTTCTTTGTATCGTTTCTTCTTGGAGGATCTATCCAAAATTGACAAAGGGTTGTTAAAATCTCCAACTATTATACTGCAGAAAGATATCAAATTGTTCATATTCATTAGGGTTTGCTTTATCAATTGAGTAGCATTTAGGTAGGGCACATAAATGTTAATTATTGAAATCCCTATATGTTCAGTATTTCCCATGACAAATATGTGGTGTCCATCCTTGTCTTTCCTTATCTTTGTTGGTCTAAATCCTACTGTATCTACAAATACAATTGTAACCCCTACTTTTTTCTGATTTCCATTTGCCTGTATTATAGATGTCCATCCCTTCACCCTGAATCTCTTTTTATCCTTTGTAGGCAACAGGTACCTGAGTTTTTATATCCATTCAGCCAATCTGTGCCTCTTTAGAGAATTTAAACCATTCACATTAATTGAGAGAATTGATAGGTATGGTTGTGTTTGGCTGTCATGTTTTTCAAATGTCTAGCAGATATTTTTAATCCTTTCACCATTGTGGAAGTGAAGTTTTATTTGATAAATTCTAGGTGAGTTTACTTTGAAAGTAGACCACTGTGCTGGTCATTATGAATTATGGGTCTGAGTATTTCCTGGAGAGGTGGTTTAGTTATGGCAAATTTCCTCAACATGTGTATGTTGGTAAAGTATTTTATTTCTCCATCACAAATGAAACTCAGTTTAGCTGGATACAGGATCCTGGGCTGAAAGTTGTTTTGTTTTAGAAGATTAAAGTTTGATGATCATCCTCTTTTGGCTTAAAGATCTGCAGTCATTCAAATATTTCTCCCTTTGTAGGTTATGCTTTTCTTATGTCTGGCTGCTTGCAGAATTTTCTCCTTCATATTAACTTTAGCAAAGTTAATTACAATGTGTCTAGGAGATACTTCATTTGGATTGAGTCTTGCTGGGGTTCTGAAACAGTGTACTATCTGAATTTCTGTATCTCTTGCAATGCTTGGGAAATTCTCTATAATATCTTGGACTACTGCATCTGTGCCTTTCTTCTTCTCCTTTAGGAATTTCTGTAAGATGGATGGTTGATCTTTTGGAATGATCCCATGACTCTCTCAGGAAATACTCTGTTCTTGTTTTCCATTTTTTTTTTGCCTCTTTGAATGTGGGATTGTTCACAAGTCTTGTCTTCAATTTCAGAGATCCTTTCTTCTGCCTCCTGAACTCTATTACTGAGGGATTCTACTGTATTTTAAAGTTCCTCGAATAACTTTTTCAGTTCCTTGAGCTCTGCTATGTCTTTTCTCGTTATACCCATACCCTTGATGATTATGTCTTTGAATTTATTAAATTCTTAAGACAACTTTTGAGCAACTCTTCTTCCATCTTTTTCTCCACTCTATTCATTTTAGTTGCCATCCATATTCTGAATTCTATTACTGACAATTCAGCTATTTGTCTGAATGGCATCAGAATGGCATCTTCTGTTGTATTTCCTTTGTCATTCCTTGAGGAAGTTAATCTACTCTGATTATTCATGCTGCCAGAGTTCTTCTGTTGGTTTCACCCCATGAGTATTTTCCATAATTTAGAATGTAAAACTGAATTGGGGGACCCCAGGAAGCGGTGATAACCGGCCCTTTACTAATGAGCTGGCTGGTGACTGTGGCCTTTCCCCTACAGGTTTACAAAGGTCCTTTTCAGAGCTGCAGCCAGAGACTCTGAGGACCTGCTTGGTGTGACAGCACAACCTGGCTCTCTCTTATAGTCAGCCTGCCTCTGTCCAATCCTAATGAATCATGGTATTAGGCTAAAATCTCAGCTGGGGAGAGATACAAGCACCTGCAGCATCCCCTCCACTCCCCCTCAGCAACAGCTGGAGGAGGAGAACTGTCCCTCCCGCTACAAAATAACCACTGTTCCACCTCAGAGGGTCCTTGACACAGGTCAAGAGTTCTAATCCAACTGGCCTGGGCAGTACAATCACTGCTCAATAGGGAGAGTTCAAAGGGTCTCCAGCAATCCAACAGGTGGAATCTATAGGCCGATCCCTCCCAAGAACCCAAGGGGCTGGAGCCTGGTTCCCTCTAGTGAGCAACAGAGTCAGATAAATCTGCCAAAGTCAGACCAGAGGAGTCAGCGCCTCCACCCCCGCCACTCAGTGCCACTGGCAACCCCCAGGGGCTGAAGCCTGGTTCCCTCTGGTGAGCAATGGAATCAGGAAAGTGTGCCACTAAAGTCAGACCAGGGGAATCACCGCTTCCACCTGCAGTGCACCCATCATGGGGCATTTCTCTCTCCCACATGTTCCTCTCTCCCCGCCCTCCCCAGCTTCCACTAGAGTCAGTTTTGGTGCTATTATTGAGCAGTCCATACAATGCCCAGGCCACTCAGGGAATTGTCAAACACTCTTGGCCCTGCAGGAAACAGGCTTTCCAACCACCAGGAGAGTGGGGAAAGGTGGGCTGGGAGTTCAGAATTGCAAGAAAAATATTTATTCAGGCTCAGTGCCTGTAGCTCAAGTGGCTAGGGTGCCAGACACATACACTGGAGCTGGTGAGTTCAAATCCAGCCCAGGCCTGCCAAGCAACAATGACAATTACAACCAAAAAATAGCTGGGCATTGTGGTGGGCACCTGTAGTCCCAGCTACTTGGAAGGCTGAGGTGAGAGAATCACTTAAGCCCAAGAGTTTGAGGTTACTGTGAGTTATGATGCCATGGTACTCTACCCAGGGCGACAGCTTGAGACTCTGTCTCAAAAAAAAAAAAAAATTGTTCAATTTTATGCCAGGCAGGATGATGCCTAGGCTTATGCATGAGACCTCCCTGGAGACAGAGGCCCAATGTTTAGTGGCTCTCTCCCATGGGGTAAAATTAAGAGATCTTTTGTTCCCTGCTCACTTACAGAGAGCTTAGGGGCAGGGGTCTCTTGTTCTCTTGGCAATGGCCTTTGTACTGGAATTTGTTTTCATGGAGTTGCAGCTTGCCTCTGCAGAGATGATGTGCACTTATCTATCTTCTTTCTTAGCTCAGCTCCCCACCTTCAGCTTCACTGAGTCCATTCTGCCTAGTATCTCTCCCTCTGGACAAGAGCCTCTGTTAAAGGCTGCCTCTAGTCAGCTATCTTATTTCCTCATGGATCAGTTTTTCTATTTTTAGAAGAGACAGGGTCTTGCACTCTTCAGCTCAAACAATCCACCTGCCTCGGCCTCCCAGAGTGGTAGGATTATAGACATGAGACACCGCACCTGGCTTTAGGTTACTTTTCTTAACAACAACAGCAACAATAACAACAACAAAGTCCAACTATTTTATTTTTACTTGTTTTACTCTTACTTAACCAAAATTGAGGCTATAGCAATGTTGGGGGCAAATAATTCTGGTTAACTGAATATTCTAATTAACGGAGAATTTCTTACACATCCTATAATACCCCAAGCTTTGGCTTTCTTACCAGTGAAAAGGGGATCCCTGTCTCATTTCCCACTGCTCAGAGGTGCAGAAAGGCAGCTGACACCCGTTTGAATTGTGTCAATCACACAATTCAAGGAAAGGCAGTATGCCGTGTCTGTCAACGCCACCCATATTTTCAGTAGATCTGTCAGCACCGTCAGTGCCCTGGGCCCTGCATGTAACAGGAAGACTACATGAGTGGATCTTCCCCACCCTTCACCTAAAGGCACTGTGTACTGTGTCACCTGCATTCCTTCAGTACTGCCTATCCAAGGGTTTGTTGTTCACACCTGCCCTAGGCTCCTTTGCTTAGTCAGTCTCTGAGTCTCTGTGCCAGCCGTCACTCCTCTAGAAACTGCACACTCCCCTCACATAAAGCCTTTTAAGCTTTTGCTTCTCGACATTTCATACAGATGGTATTAAATGGGTGTGAACTGTCTAACAAGTGGCAGTAAGCTGAAGAATTCTGATGGCCCAATTTGAATAACCTGACCCCATGTCAGTCATGTTGCAAGGTGGGGACCGCCTGGAGCTGCTTCAACAAGGCAGCAATTGTGCAAGAAGCTGACAGTTCCCAGTGTCAGTCATCAGCTAAGGCTTTTCTCTCTTCTCCCAGTAGATGAGTCTCATCTTGGCCTCAAGTTCACTGGTCATGGTCCCCATGTAGAAAGGGTTAAAGGCGGAAGCACAATCCAGGGGCAGAGGAAGAAAGTAGATTGAGTTCCTGTGCCAGGAGACAGACCAAGCACTTGCAAATCTCTCCTTTTACTCCTTACATGTCCCCATGAGTCAGAGTGTCATTATCTTCATTTTATAGGTAGTCCCCAGGAGGGGACTGTCAAATGTTGAAGCTGGGCTTCTAACCCAGATTTCTCAGATTCCAAAAGAAAAAAAAAAATCTTTAGATGTTTTTAAACTTCATGATTTTCCTTTTGGAAAAGAGAACCTGGAACTGCCCAAAATAACTGAATATTGGGGTCTCTATTGAAACTTCTAGGACCTTCAAATGGGGGTCCTTGAAGCCACAAAGAACCTGGTGAGTGGTTCTGACATACAAGGTACCACGTCAGACATGCTTGTAATTGTTCCCATTGCAAGTTTTCTCCCTAAAGTTTTCTTTCTCACCCTCATTTTCCCTGCTAATATAGATGAGAAAGTTACCGCAAAGGGTTGCTCTGCCTTCAGGTTTACATCACAAGAGAGGCTTGGTGACCTAAGAGCAGTGGGGTCTTGGACCATCATCACCACATTAATTTTTAGCTTCCTGATCTATAGAACTGGGCTGACTCCACTGCTCCTTGTCAGCACTCTGTGGAGTAAATGAGATGGTATATGTGGAAGCCCTTTGAACACTGCCACCCACTAAGTCTATTTTTACAGATTCATTCTTCCAATAGATGTGAAGTGCCTCTTTGTGGGAAGCACAACGTCAAGGCTACCTGGTGGATACAAATGAAAACATACCAATTCTTCCCTTAAAGCATGGATATTCCTGAAGAAAAAAGACATTTACACGAATTAAAATGACAAAATACAGGAGAAAAAAAAAACAGGCACTCAAACAAAGAGAAATGCAAGTTACCAGGGGCCCTGTGAGCAACCTTCAGTGAGGGGATTCAGAAAAATGAAAAAAGGTAGCTTAGTTAAGAGTAATCTGGAAGATAAAATCTATACAAGGTGGCAATTATTTCATTAATTTATGCTTCTATCCATTAACCATTTACCACATGCCTATTATGTGCTGGCTACTGTGCAAGTTACTGGGCCGATGTGGACAGGCGAGGTGGAGAATGCTGGCGGCTGTCTGGGGGAAATGTACAGGGGGAAGCTGGAAGTGCAGGAAAGGAGTCAAGGTTAGTGGACACATTTCAATCATACGTTACAGAGCTGGCAGTTGAAGCTATAGGAACTGGTGTGTGTACTCAGATATGCAGGTGTGATAAGAAGGTGGAAGGGCATGGACTTGTGTTGAAAAAGGAAGAGAAGTCACCATAGCACACTAAAAAGATAATCTCAGCGAGGTGGAATAGAGGTTGGAAAATGCTATTCTAGAAGCCGCCACTGGCCTTACCAATCGAGAAGTCTTTGGTGCTCGAGTCGGCACTCAGCTTTCCCAAGTCCAGGACGACTTCCTGGAATCACCTGGCTCCTGGCCACCAGCAGCCCAGACAGAAGGCCTGGGTTGGAATCCCAGCCTTGCCACTCCTGAGAGAGAAGACTTGTATAACATAGCCTTGTT
The DNA here is from genome assembly GCA_963574655.1 of Perodicticus potto. Lineage (NCBI taxonomy): Eukaryota > Metazoa > Chordata > Mammalia > Primates > Lorisidae > Perodicticus > Perodicticus potto. The sequence goes on along the minus strand of CAUYRH010142329.1, from coordinate 8,414 downwards.
CTCTGTGCCCTGGTTGGAGATAACACATTTACTGCTCCTTACGCTTACCGTGAGGGTCCAACTAGCTTAGGCCAGGAGTGTTTGCCCACAACAGCGTTCAGAACAACCCTCGACACAAAGTGAGCACTCAGTGTATGTCAGGTGTTACACATAGGCCAATCCACCTACAAAGGCCTATTTCCAAAAGCTCATGGCCTCTGAATTAAGGGGCCACAGCTTGGATCAGCCTCTCTATCCCCTGCCAAGCTCCCGTTCACACAGGGGACCCATGCTTTGTGCAGGAACCCAGGGCTCTGGACAGGCACTCTTGGGAAAGCACATCACGTGAGTCACACCATTTTCTGAGGCTGTTGCTACAAAGCTGACTTTTCATTGAAGAGCTGTGGGTAAACCACTATGAACAAGTCTTAACTATTACATTTGACCAGTTTGTAAGTTTCGGAAAGTGAACCCAAATCTAACATATGATAAAAAGGGGGAAAAAAACTGGGGTGATTTTGTTATTTTTTTTTTTTTTAGAGACAGAGTCTCACTCTATCACCCTCAGTAGAGTGCCATGGCATCACAGCTCACAGCAACCTCAAACTCTTGGGCTTAGGTGATTCTTTTGCCTCAGCCTCCCGAGTAGCTGTGACTACAGGCGCCCGCCACCAACGCCCAGCTATTTTTTTGTTGCAGTTTAGGCGGGGCTGGGTTTGAACCCACCACTCTTGGTATATGGGGCTGGCGCCCTACCCACACAGCCACTGCCTGCTGCCCGATTTTGTTACTATAAATCATAGCTTTTGCTCCACAAGTTTTCAGTTATTTAGGTACAAAGAATTTAATTTCACTTTCCCCCTCGGTGTGGCATCTTATTTATTACCAGGGCTTTATAGATGAAGACAGAGAAAAGTGAAATGACTGGCTCCAGGCTACCTGCTCAGAGGGCGTCCCTAGACCTCCCTGCAGCGTAACTGTGGAGCTATGGACACTGGAACAAGGCAGAGAACAGCCACTCAGCTTTGAGGTGACCAGTACCTGTAGTCTGCTCATTGGGGTCCGTGCTCTTGCGTGGACATGGGGAAGTGTGGGAAGACTACTAAAGCTGCCTCTGAAACCAGTTTAGACTGTGGGATTAGGAATCTGGGGAAACTAAATTTACTTACAAGTTAACTGGACTAGCATGAAAGTAATTTTACTTGTGCAAACCCAATTTTAGGTAATGCATGAGCTAAATTTGGAGCAGGAGGCTGAGACACAGATTTCCTGTGTCGTTGAGCTCTTGCAGATCTCAGCAGATAACAAAGCTATTATCCCGGCACAAATGGAAGCATCCTCAAATCCCGTCAGAAGGCAGCACTGACGAAAATTACAACCAAATGTATTTTTACACTGATTAACTGTCTTAAGTTTGGCTCCTAAAAGCAAAACATTCTCTTCTGGGAGAAGTTTTAGTGGAAATGCAAGAACACTGCTGTAAGGAAATCTCTAGGGAATGGCAGGGGCTAACAATTGAGGGTTTCTGATAGAAGAAGGAGACAGGATTTGGAACAAGTTTCTGAATAGAATCATTGTCCTTTCTTCTCTTTCCTCTATTCCTCCCCTCCTCCACTGCTGGAGTTTCTTCTTCTTCTTCTTTTTTTTTTTTTGAGACACAGTCTCACTATGTTGCCCTCGGTAGAGTGCCGTGGTGTCACAGTTCACAGTTCACACCTGGCCTTAAGCAATTCTCTTGCCTCAGCCTCACAAGTAGCTAGCCCAGGCTGGGTTCGAACCCGCCAGCCTCAGTGCATGTGGCTGGCTTGGTAACCACTGTGTTATGGGTGCCAAGCCACTGCTGGAGTTTCTTACCAGGCATTTTGGAGGGAAAGATTTGGATCAGAAATTACCTGGGCTCATAAAAAATATGGTATGAATGTATTTTTTAATGGTTTAGAATTAAAGGTCCTTACCCTGCTCACCCTAACATACTCCCTCCATCCCTACCCACTCTTGGTCCGTCCAGCATCACCCTGTATTCTGCTGCCAAACACATGGGTCTTCTGAGGAGCTAGTGAGAATGTGCAAACTTTCTTGCCTTTGGTTTCCCATCTGATACAATTAAGGAGACCAAAGTTTACCCCTTACGGGGAGGAGTGAGGTATGTAGCCAGTGAACACTATATGATTTCCCACTAGGACACCTTTGAAATATATTGAGTACTAATCTTCAATTTGTTTATTTATTTATTTCGAGACAGTCTCACTGCGTCCCCCTCAGTAGAGTGTGGTGAAGTCACAGCTCACAGCAACCTCACACTCTTGGAGTCAAGTGATCCTCTTGCATCAGCGTCCAGAGCAGCTGGGAGTACAGGTGACTGCTACAATGCCCAGCTAGTTTTTCTATTTTTAGAAGAGATGGGGTCTAACTCTTGCTCAGGCTAGACTCCAACTCCTGAGCTCAGGCCTCCCATAGAGCTGGAATTTTGAATTTAAATATAAAAAAACAAAAACAACCCTCTTTGTTATCCTCTTCTTTAGGCAGGATACAAGTAGAAGAAAGCTGAGAATGGGAATTATAAAACCTGAGTTCTAATCCCAGCTGTGATATTTACTAGCTGCTCATCCTCACGGTTCAAAGTTGGACCTGAATTTAAGCCCCAGCCCTACACCTGGTAGACTATGTGACTTTAGGAAGGTTATTTGCCATCTCTGATCTTCATGTTCTGCACTGCCAAACAGTACTTGCCTCTAGTGGTCTCTTCTCCCACATTACAAAATGTTTATGCACATAAAATCTGGTTAAAACGAACAATGTGGATAAGAAAAGAATGGTTCTCTTTTACAACAGGGCACAGGAGAAATGTGAGCTGCCTTCTTTGCTTCAGATATTAGAAGGATTTACCCATTGATTCTAATTGCACTTGCTCATTTATTCCATGACTATTTAATTATGAGTTTTATGTTCCTATTGTTCATATGGAGAATACTTGGCCTCATAGGACAGGCTGTCCTAGTGGTGTGACTAGGGGGCCTGTGGAGCATGGACAAGTGCATGTAACCTAGTGCTGGGGGGACACAGTTTTGCAGAGGAAGTGTTGTTTAAACTGACAGGGTTACCTCTGGTCTGAATTGTATCTGGTGGTGGGTCTAGAGTAGCATGACCTTTAGAGATCAAAAGCCAAAACAAGACATTTTCTTTGCCCATCTCACCCTATCATATAATAAAAGGAAGGAAGGGAGGGAGGGAGGGAAGAGAGGGAGGGCAGGAGAGGAAGTAAGGAGGGAGGGCAGGGGAGGGAGGAAGACAGATCAACAAAGGTCTGCTTTCTCCCATGAATGACTACTGCAATGTTTTTAAAATACCACATTCTTTTCTAGGGAGAATACTCAGTGCCCCTGCACTATTATTTCTCTATTGCTCACTTTCCTATTGGAAAATCTGGAGCTGGTGGCAGAGATTTTGGAAGTGAAGTCTCCCTCTTTAGAAATTACTTTCATTTGACATCATATATCCTAAAAGTTGTTAAACAGTTTGTTTCTCGAGGATAGTGACTCAGTCCCAGCAATCTTTGCATGTCTGGTACCTACTGTAGTATTTAATACACAAGGGTGTTGCAAGGCAAATTGTCAACTGAACAGATGAGTCTAGTTTAAAACATTCTGTAGCCAGAAGTAAAGGCTATGTAGAAAATTGTTTAGGGTAAAATTTTTGTTTTTTAGTGTTTTAGTCTATTTTCTATTTGATTAATCTCCTGAGAGTAGCAAATAATGTCTCTTCATCAATACTGGGACTCTTCCAGAACCTCTTCCTCCATCGTGCTCAGCATAATGTGTGGCATAAAGAATCAAATTTACTGATTGATTTTCCTTTTTGCCTTGGTAGTAAGGTCAATAAATATAGTAGATTATCCTTCGCTAGTTGTGGATCTTATAGAACCTATGGCTGTGTTGCTGCAATGGCAATAAGAAGCAGAATTTGTGAGTGTCAACGCTGAATTTATCAGACGTACCCCGTGAAGCAGCTCACAGGGCTCTTCCATAGCTGGAAGGAGGTTCGGTGTGAGACGGTGCTGGGTACACTGTACTCAAAATCACTAGTGTGGGACGAGTCAAAAAGATGTAAGCTGGGCCTAAACTCTGCCCCATGCACAGACTGTGTAATGACCCTGCAGAAGTCACTTAACCTTTCTGAAACTCATTTTCTTCATTTGTAATTCCATCTATGGCAGCCTCAGGACAGTGAGGACCAAAAGAAAGGGGCAATGTGTAATCGCTCAGTACACTGCAGCCTCAGCCGTTTTCTCTGTGTCAGTGCTGTACATGGAAGCTGACTGGACTGCTTCTGTTCTGAGAGAACTCGGGCAACCCTCAGCACACTGGTTTTCATGTTGGTGTATCAGTGAGACCCACCTACAGGGTGGGCTAAGGATGCAGGTTGCCAGGAACTACCCCGTGGAAATCTGATCAATGGTTCATTAATGGCGTCCATGACACTATTTTCTAAACAAACCTGTGTGATTCAGATGCACATGTCTACCTGCCAGCCACTGAGAAACCCCAAGCTAAGGCTCGAGGAGGTTGCGTCCTCCGGACCACAGGAAGGGAAGACCCTGACCCTGAGGTGCCCCTAAACCAGGGGCTTCTGTTGGAATGTCTGCAGAACTTCCTCCCCTTCCTGTTCCCTGCCCTCAACTCTGGAGATTCTGATAGCAGGTCTGGGGTGGAGCGCAGGTTTTTGTAGCACTTATTCTGGAGAGGTGGATTCTGTGAGACTTGGATGGGATCCTAAACACTATTTTTAACTACTTACCCGAGAGATGCTATGATCCTATAACAGTGATCCACACAACACAGCTTGCTGAAACTAGTTGCCCAGCAACCTCACCCTGTCCCTTTCCACCCACAAACTCCATGATACAGAATGAGACCTCACCTCCCTGACTTTTTCCCTTCAAGATTTTCATTGGTGATCAATATCTCATCAGCGTTTTTGTTCTAGAATGTTGTGTTTGTATGCTTATGTATGTGATGGGTAGACAACGTGACTTGCCCAGACTGGGGGCTACAGTAGTTCCCATTGCCAGTTCTGCCCTTATCACTTAACTCTTTGTCCCAAAAATGCAGGGCCAAGAACACCCAGCTATTTGGATGTTCTGGTTATTTAAGATTTTGCTAGACCACTGACCTCATGTTTGGGGACCTAGCACTTACAGCTAAAAAGTGATTTAAAAAAAACTGAAAGTAAAAATCCAACTGGCAAAAATATGATGCCCAAATCAAACCCAAAATTTATATAACTGTATACCATGATTCAACATGTCATTTATTTGCCAGTAAAATGATTATGATTTAATGCAGGGCCAAGTATTTATGGCTCGCTCCCTTAGAACACAAAGCCGGCTGCAGAACTATGCTCTGCCTCTCCCGGCTCCACATGATGAATGGTTATTTTACTGAGTGTCACAGTGAGTGGGACCAAATTTGAAAATACCTCAGAGGTGAGGCCCAGTAAAATTATATTTATAAATAGGGACTATTGTAATCAGCTCTAAGTGGCGGAACTAAAATAAAAGTTTAGCAAAACATAACTATCGTCCAGAAAGTAGAACGGAACAGGGTGGATACAGGAGGAGGGAGGGACTTTGGGGGGACCTCACCTAATGTGCATGATGTAATGGTACATTTCAAAACTATTAAGAAATGAGTGTAATTGTGATGGATGTGTTACTTAGTTCAATGTAAGCATTTCACATTGTATATCAAAGCAGCACACTGAACCACATAAATGCATCAATATACAAAGTTATGATTTAATAAAAAGTAATAATAAAAAGATAAAAATCAATAAAGGAGAAAAAAATAAAAGTTTAAAAACTGAATTGTTAGGAAAAAAACCTCAATACAATCTGTACTAATCAAGAAAAGCACTCAATTTGCTGGCACTTTAAAATGTATTTTGGAAATTAAATAATAAAGCCAGACTTAAAGAAAGAAAAAACCGGGCAGCGCCTGTGGCTCAAAGGAGTAGGGTGCCGGCCCCATATTCCGGAGATGGCAGGTTCAAATCCAGCCCTGGCCAAAAACTGCAAAAAAAAAAAAAACAAAGAAAAAAGCCAATCCCCTATTTAAAGTTGAGAAAGGAAGAAACAGAACAGAAGGATTGTAACGTAATGGGCCACACAGCGGTAACGGGAGCACACAGAGCTTCTCAATTCCTGGAAGGAGGTGCTGCTCTCACGGTGCTGCCCCCATGTGTGCGGCTGTGACACGGGAGCCAGATGTCCCAAGTTCAAATGCTGGTTCTGCTACTTACTTATGTCATTTGCATGTGAGCAAATTATATAGCTTCTCAGTGCCTCACTTTCTTCATCTGTGAAATGGCAACACCTTTATCTTCTTATAAAGGGTATTCTAAAAATTAAATGTGATGATACATGTGGAGTGCTATGATGTCTAGGACATAACACATGTGTGGCAAATGGCCTCTGACTATTATTACTTTTCTATGGTCATTTCAACAACTATGTGAGAAGAGTGTGACTGTACCTGTGACAGAAGTTCACTAGGGGACAGGACTTGTCAAACTGCACGCTGCTCTCAGAGGCAGGGCGGGACTCTGGGCTGACAGCCTGGCATGGCCTTTCAGACTCTTGGCATTAAAGGGCACATTTAGAAAACGATGAAGACAACCAAGCAGACCCAAAGACCACACCTGTGTGCTCAGACTTCATCATCCACGAGGGAGTAGGATGTGGACAGCTTCAAGGTATATGCTCTGTAGAGGACTGGGCACAAAACTTGTGATTTTCCTTTTTGACTCATCAGCATCCTCCTTGCAAAGTCCGATCACACATGGCTTTAAGTAAAAATAAAAACAATAAAAAACCCTACAAGGGGACAGCACGGTGTGGTAGCAATGGTTGAGCACAAGGTCTAGGGTATGGAAAGGAACTCTGACTTCCACTTCCTAGGTTTAGGATCTTGAGCAAGTTACTCCACCCTCTGAGCCTTTCTTTCCTCATCTACAATCAGGGACTATTAATAGCAGGGATTTTGTAAGGCTTGTTGTATGGACTATATGAGACTCTCACAACCTCAGTGTTACTGACAACTGTTGTAGGGGCCGTCCTGTGTACTGTGGGGTGTCCAGCAGCATTTCTGGCCTGAACCTACTAGGTGACCATATGGTTAGTACCTTTCTGGTTGTAATAAGCAAAAATGTCTCAAGACATTGCAAAGTGTCTCCTGGAGGGCAAAATTCAAACTGCCTGGTGGGAAGGTACTGACCTCATCAAAACCTGGCACATCAGGGGTAGCCAATAAATGTTCATTCTTTCCTTCCTTTTAGATAAAAACCTTATTTTTTTTTTGTAAGGTAAGACCAGACTAATTGGAATCGCATTAATTCTGGTAACGGCAGAACTGACATCCACATTTTTAGTAATATGAGAAAACTAACAGCATCCAGTTGTGTATTCACTTATGAGATGCTTTAAGGAGTCATGTGAAAGTCATTTGCAGTCAACCTCAACACTAAATGACAGTAAATGCAGTCATTTACTACACTAAATACAAATAATTACTATGTATTTACCAAAGCCTCATAAACCACATCTATTGCCAGCCATTTCAAGTAAATTTCAACTGATACTTGCACTTACTGGTGTTACACGGTATCTATAGTTATAAAAAATACCCAGCAATTATTTCTGACTCTGTCCTCTAATGCAGATTAAGTTTCTTTGTTAATCAGCATATTAGAGCATTTTGTTTCCCTCATATATCTAAAGTGGAGGACATTTTATAACTGCTGCATTGAGGTTTTTAGGCTCTTACTAACTTTTTAAGCAGGAAATTCTTTTTCATAGTGAACCTAACATCTGCTGCTTTTTCAGCCTGTTTTCCATTGTTCAAGCCTCAGTGGAAAATGAGACCAGCTGTTCATAAGAGGAGCCTCATTCTTGGATACCTGGAGATTGTAAAACTGGGACTTCCTCTTCTGGATCAATGATTCTCAATAGGGTGTGAGTTTGTACCGCAGGGGGACACTGGCAATGTCAGAAGACATTTTCAGTTGTGAAAATTGGGCACAGAGGGGTTACTGGCATCTAGTGGACAGAGACCTGGAGATGCTGCTATAAGCATCCAATAACAGACAAGGCGGCCCCTGCAACAGAGAGTTATCCATGCCCCAGTTCAGTAGTGTTGAGGTTGAGAAATCCTGTTCTAGACCCAGTGCTCTAAGAAGCACTGAACACATGAATGAACAGTTTAAAAAGCCAAAGTCAGGCTCGGTGCCTGTGGCTCAATGGGCTAAGGCGCCAGCCACGTACACCTGAGCTGGCGGGTTCGAATCCAGCCTGGGCCCGCCAAACAACAATGACGGCTGCAACCAAAAAATGGCTGGGCGTTGTGGCGGGCGCCTGTAGTCCCAGCTACTTGGGAGGCAGA